>JASANW010001125.1:0-10087 GCA_030849725.1 Trypanosoma boissoni
TGTGTGCTTGCCTCCACAGGGGACTACGAGTACAAACCCATGTGCAAGTACTCCTGAATTGTGTAGCCCTAGCCACACTCCTGTTCTACAGCTATTTCAGTATTCCGTGCTCGCACTGAGAACACTTCATGGAGGGGCACCCGAAGTGCAAGGCAGAAACACTCTGCGCTCTGTGAATGAAGCATAGCCACACTACTGAGATGTTTACCAGGAGGAATCACCCATTTACAAGATAGTTGCAAGGGATCCTGTACAGACGCAAGTTGGGTGCAATACTTACAGCCAAAAGAATGCAAAGCAAGTACATACCGCATGGCCTACAAGCACCAGTTCATCTCCCCTTCAGGCATATGGCAACGCACAATGTCAAGAGAAACCACAAACCAAAGGGGCACTCGGTGCCCACAGCTACAGTCACACAAGTCAACACTAAACACACTCCCACTACGAGTCCTTTGACCGCAGTTAAAGAGAATACTACATTATACCACTGCAAAAAAGAAAGTAAAAACTATGGGCTACAATTGCGCCATTGTCTGCGGCTCTTCGTCGCGATATATGACTAGAACAACATGAAAATTAGTTTAAAAATAAGTTCTCCGCTTTCTCGGTTTCCAGAAAACCACTACAAATAGTATTCACCTTCCTCTTCCTACAAATAAAAAGAAGAAATCAAAAACAAAGAAAAATATTAACAGACTAATTATTTCGACAAGACCATGACATTATTCTATTCACCAATCCATGTACTCAATTTATACATATTCATTGTAGATTTTTAGGTTGGACTCATTAATGAGGAAAAGAATGTGCTAAGAGCGCCTTGAGACCGATACCCGCGCGAGACGGAAGGGGGTGGGTAGGGCGGATATTCAGAAAAAGTACAGTAATTGAGATCTTTATCCCATGGTCTGAAAAAATGAAAATAAGTAAGGCTGTAAAATCAATTGCTAGTTGATCACGTTCTTTTTCCAAGCTTTCAAAAAAAAAAGAAAAAAATCAAAACAAAAAAAAAAAGTCATCAAATTCTAACATGATTAACAACACAGTCGCATACCAAATAACAATAAGAATTCCACCCCTTGTGATATTCCTCGCAGCAAGCAGTGAGTATAACCAGAGAAACCGTACAAACTTACTCTCCTCACCTCGGCGAGCGAATTGGGTGCGGAAAGGCTAAAAGTGAGAGGAAATAAGTGCCTTGCCGGTTTAAAAACACTTTTTTCCAAAGCAAAGATGCGCAGCGCTAATAATAATGATAATAATAATAATAATAATAAAGATTACATAGTAAGTTCCTAGCATTATAGTTTTCCCAGTTTCCTCCTAACATAAAAACAAGAAACAGCTGCGCCCCCACCATGGCTCAAAAAAAAGAAACAAAAAACACATCAGATATTTCTTTCAATACATTTTTTTCTGCCAATTCTATGCGAATCTGAGCCACATATTCCCCAGTGCATGCCAAAAGTGTAACCGCACAGAGAACATAAGATGTGGTGAATAACTTTTTTTACACACACCCCATCATTATATGGCAAACCTCAACCATAAATGACAAGAACAATAAATATACACACGGCTCCGTATAGAATAGTGAATTCAAATAAAGTTTTAGCACGTAAAAAAAAAAAAAACCTCAAGAAAAAGAAAAACGTAAACAAGCAAACAAAAAAATAATTATACATGCTATCACACAAACCCCACGTAATGAAGGATAAGCACTAATAAAAACCGGTTAATTTATTGGTTCACTCAGTAGCGCAAGCTACACCAACATCTGCTGCTAAAGAATAGCTCAAGGCAATTGAAGTAATCAAAACAACAATTTCCAATTCTCTCCCTTTTGCTATATTGACCCCCCTCAAAAAAAAAAAAACAGTTTTTATTAGCAAAAAGGTTCCATTCTCTGACGCCCATTACAAGCCAAGAAATGAAGGTTTCCTCGCCTGGACCGAAGAAATGGATGAGAAAACAGGAGAGCCATTTGGCTGAGTAAGTGATGAAGAAGAGTTTATATCTTCTCTTCCATTATCCTCAGAACGCCTATAATTGATGCCTTTCAAGAACGAATTCCCTCTGAATACACATGGTATGGGCAAGTTTTGCTTCCATAAACCACTTCGCGCTGAGGAATCCATTTCAAATTCTCCATTTAGACCTTCACCCGAGCACCTACGGCTTTCAACTACACGGGCAATCTTCATAGCCAAGCGCTGCTCGGCCTGACAACAAGCAATTAACGCTTCTGCCTGATTTTTTGAAACAGGCATTATCACGCACCACCGCTTGCAAATCTGCTGCAAAATATTTAACCGCTGAAGTGGCGGAAAAGAAGCAAAAGCATCCTGTAGAACGGCGAAAACATTCTCAGCAGCTGGGCTTAAAACCTCACTCACACTGCCTGACATATCCGTTCCAGAATGAGTGCTATCTTCGAAATCAAAGTCATTCGCTCTCTCTAGTCGCAGTGCTGCGAAGGCGCGCCCCGGCACAGGGTTGAGCTGAAGCATCTCCACTGGCTCGGGGACGCCGCGCAGCTCCACACCGCCAAGCGCAGTCACATTGAGCTCCGCGCGCTCCGCAGTGCTCAGCGCCATGTACGCAGCGCGCGTCAGCAGCATCTGCCCGCCATTCGCAATGCTCTCCGTGCGCGCAGCAGTGTTCGAAGTAGAGCCGTAGTAGTCGTACCTCCCAGTCACCTCGTCGTGTCGGATGTCCGACAGCCCAGTGTGCACACCCGCACGCACACGCAGTCCGTTCCAGAGCTCTCGGTACACAGCATCGTCCAGCCGCGCAGTCGGCGGTTTATAGTCCGCATCGTCCTCCGCCTGTGCCTCCTCGAACTCATGGTACGCCTTGTCAATCGCACTCGTCCTCCAGTCGTACTTGAGGAATGTGCGCTGCAGGTCGCCCACAAGCTGCACAGCGGCATACGCACTCTTGCACGCAATCATGAACGAGTCGCCCACTGTCTTCACCTCGTAGCACTTGTACTTGGCGATCAGCTGGCGGATCAGTCGGTGGTGCACTTCTAGAGCGTCAGGCATGGTATCAGGGCACACAGCCCACAGTGCCGTGCTGCTCTGTATGTCAGTGAATATCAGCGTCACTGGGTCTTCGGAGTTCTTTGCTGCGTATAAGTTTTTTTCTTTGACAATGCGCAAAACCACAACAAAAATTAAAAACGATATCAAAAAAATACCTACAAGACACCCCATAACAATACCAATGATTTGATTGGTGCTAAGAGTTGAAGATAGGCGATACTTCAATGAAGGCACCTCTTCTTGCGAAAGTGGGGGAACTGAGTGGTTTAGAGAACGTGCCATCGACCACACTGCCATGAAAGTAGCCCCAAAGTTAACCTCGCAGGACATTGAATCTGCTTTTTCATGCTTATCGCACTTTGCATCATCCAAGAAAGGACCATACAAGATATCATCTGCGTAAACCATCGGGGTGGAGTAGATAAACGTCAAAAATTGTTTTATATTAACAGTTACCAAGTGAGCAGAAGCGTGGTGTACAAAGCGTGCTATGGCAAACCCGGCCATCGCCAGCGGAGTCCTCAGGGTTTCGTTGGCGACAGCCTCGAAGAACATCTTCCCCGTTTTCGACTCCGTCGCCTTGTCCGACCAGTGCGGCAAATTCGTCACAAACAGGAGGCGGTGCGCGGCTTCTTTACCTGCGAATGCCGCAGCCACCTCGTCATACAACACGCACAGGTCCTCAAACAGAATAGCAACGCGCGACCTCTCGTGGGACTCGAGGTACGCAGCAATCACAGGCACGTCACTCGCAGTCAGGCCCACGACAAGCACGACACCGGTGCCGGGCATCTTGCCGTCCAACGCCTCCCCATCCCCCAACACTCTCGAGGAGCGCAACGACACACCAAAGGTCTCGAGCGATTTGTGCAGAATATCAACCATTTCCTTACCCTCGTCACTGCGAAGTAAAGCATGGACGCTGGTGATTCCTGTAGATTGAAAGTAACGCGACACCGTAAAGAACTGCTGCTGCACAGTTGGAAGAATGGATATCACATGCCGGTAGTACACATTCAAGCGAGGCCTGTCAAAAAGCGGGGATATAAACACAAGATCATCGCGCTCCAGGCTTCCTTTTGGCGCAAGCCCAACCAAAGCGTCCACATCTCTCTCTAGCAAAGTACGCTCTAGATCTTTTGCAGCAGTTGCTATTTTTGTGTGGATGAAATTGACCGAAAACTCCACGGATTTTCCAGTAGCATCCGGAAATACACGTGCAGCTCTTATTCCAGTGTCCATGAGGTAGCCGATTCTCTTAACCCTCGCATTGTCTTCTAAATAAAGTTTTACACCCCTTAATTGGTCGAGTAATATAGTCGTGTTTGCAAAGCAGTCCGTTGGAGGAAATAGCAGCGTCCAAACATGGTCAGTTATAGCGCGATACTTTTCTGTAATTTTCTTTATAAAAACACTCTTACCACCTTGATTGCACTCGCAAATGGCACCCTGCGCAGCAGCAAGTTTTGAGCAGCTGTCACCGAAGTCACCCATCACAAAGTCATCGATCACGTAGCGACGCTGATTATACAGGGACTTCATGAACTCGGCCCTCCCTTGCTTCCACTCGAGTGTACTTAATGCTTGCATAAGGGTTTCTCCGACAATCCAGCCAAACACCATCATTTCACCAAATAGGTCATCATTAAGAAAAATCTCCTTGTCCTTAAAATCGTTTTGTCCACTACTGCTGAGATAGTTCCGCATATCCTTCTGAAACCGTTTAATTGCTTCAAAATTGACATCTTTTGCAAGGGGGTTTGTTCCCGTTGCAATCACATTGAATGGCACATATGAGGAGACAATATTTTTAATCTTTTTGTGTACTGAAATAACGAACGGCTGCAAGGATGATGGGACAAGCAGCTTACCTTCCTTTGTTCGAGGATCAGTCCAGAAATGCTTCAGGAAGTTCACACAATCCTCAGTAAGTGCACAGTATAGAAAAGTTACCTGTGGACGGCCTTCAGCAAATTTTTCGAACGCCTCTTTGAATTTCGTAGGATCAGCAGGTCTGGTGGGAGAACCCTCCATTCGAAACGTGCAACAAATGCTATGACCCAGAAGATTCAGTTTCTCCACGGTCATTTTGTATTCTGCTTCGCCGAAACCCATATTTAGCAGATACATAAAGCCCAATCGACGGTATAGGAGTTTGAACACTGCATAACGTATAAGAGCAATGAGTTCACCTACTGGTGATGGGCGAAGAAAATACAAGTTGCGGTACCAATCCCTAATTTTTATAGATCCAGTCACCGGAGAAAACAGCACCATATCGTGCTTTATGAGTGCAGGCAAGACCGCCTTCGTAACATTGTCACCGTACACCAGAGTAAGGAGAAGGAGATCAGCGTTATTTTTCACAGCCTCAACCACACTGTCGAAAACATCCTCCACTTTTGTTTCTTTAGAGATAGTTCCAATGGTATACTCAGCACTAAACTTACACTTCCTCGAGAACAACGAGGCAAAGAAGCCAGCATTTATAGCCTCGGTATAGGGCACTCTTTCATTCTTTATGTTCAATAAAAGAACCTTGGCCTCCTTTTTACTACCTTGAGCATTAGAACCGGATGAAGACGAAACACAAGGAGATGGATCGCCTCCGGCCACTAGCGATGAACACAAGACCAAGCCGAAAACAATGAACACGAAGCAATACATGCCCATTATTGAGGAATTGCACCCTCGACAACACACTTCTTGCGATCGCAATGCACCCCGACCACACAGATGGAATCCACCTCCAAGCATATGCACACAATAGCGCCTATAGGAAAGTTTACTAAGGCAAAGAAAAAAGCAACAAAAAGGGAATAAGATAACCTTCCCGGTGTCTATGCAAGGAAAAGAGCAAAACATAAGCAGTTACAAACAAGAAAATAGAATCACCAGCCAAGAGGGTATACACAACAAAATATAAAGAGTTATAAGCCATGTGAAAGATCCTGTATGCATACCTCTGCAGAACACACAAATCAAGAACCCAATATACAAACGTACGGGCTGGTGTATTATGTGTCTTACACAGAGGATAGGCCACAAAGATACTAGGAAATGATAACTAATTTCAACCCTTCGCGTATACGTCCTTATTGTGCTTCCCAACGCAGCAATACGCAGCGTGCTGGCACATCAACTATCTGAATGTCTTATACTCCTTCACGATGTTATCCAACCACAGTGTCAACATAGAAAACCAATAGTGCGGCAGCATATACCTCTGCAAATAATTCCGCAAACCCATACGAAAAAAAGGAAAACAAAGACAACAACAACACACAATACAGAAGTTCCTTTTGGCCGATAAACCGTATTCTCCCTTTTTTTTTTTTTTCGCACTAGAGCAGCTGGCATTTAACTTAGGTGATAAAATAAAAGCATTCGCTTTTGAATGTCAAGAGCATACACATAAGGAAATTTCCTATAAAAACAATTATCCACTACTTCATAATTCAGTTTCATTGTATTTCTCATTTCAAAAACCAAAAATAAATTGTATACATTTTGCATATTGCACGCCCAAAACAACAGAATATTCTCAACCCAAACAACTAGATCGGCAATGAATATCCGTTGACTCCACTGAGAATTTATCCATGGTATAACAAAGTTACAATACATCCTCAATGCTAAGTTTTCAATCACGAGCAATCCAAATACTCTTCTATAAACATCCGATAAGACAGATAATTCTGCCCATCATACCAATAAAAAAAAAAAAAACATCGAAACTTTTTATTTAAAAAAATTCAACGCATTACAATAAACTGAATGCAGAGATATATGAAAAAGAGAAATCAGAACACAAGCTTAAACAACTAATAAATACTTTTCATTTTAATAGCACATCCTCACAGTAATAAAAAAATAATATAACAAACGTCACATCAAGTGTATGCTTTTTTTTGCCTTTTCGTCCCAAATAATCCTCACTCCCCTCGTTACTTCTATTCCACCCAAAGATCCTCAGCTACCCACGGAGCTGGACCTTGCGCCTCTATGATACTCGCTTCGCTCATGGACCCATTACTCTTACAGTTTTGATAAAACTGTTCTTGAGATCTCCGTGAAACACTGAGGCCTTCTCTCCACTGGGAAGTTTTTTTACTCAGAGGCTTTCACCACACGCCGAGCAAACTGAGCAAAACGTATATCACTCAATTTTCATCTAAGCAAGAACTGGGGCGGCAAGAACCACCAACTGTTCAACGATCGCACGACAGCGGAAGTAATTTCAAACGCGTCATTTAGCTCAATCTCCCAAACAATAGGCGGAGCATAAGTTTAACTGAATTCGAGGCGCCACAACTAGCAGCACTAGAGTTATTCCATGAACCTTTCTCGTGCAAAAGGTCATCATTACACTCTATATCCAGTCGCAGTGCTGCGAATGTACGCCCCGGCACAGGGTTGAGCTGAAGCATCTCCACTGGCTCGGGGACGCCGCGCAGCTCCACAGCGCCCAGCGCAGTCACATTAAGGTCTTTGCGCTCCGCAGTGCTCGAAGTACAGCCGTAGTATTTATACCGCTTCGTCACTTATAACTTCACTGGGTATTCTTAGGGTAGTCAACCACCACGTAATTGCAGGAGTTTGAGCTCCCTCTATAGAAAATCAATTTCCCGCCATTCACATGTACTGAGCACTTGTGCAGTGGGTCTTGGCCTACAGGCCGTAAGAGCACATGAGGAGGCAATGGCCTGCCGGTGCCTAGGGAGCGCTGAGCCGCCACCAGCACAGAGCAGTGCGTGGCGCACAGATACTCTCACTTAATTTGTGGAGGCGGATGTCGAGCATCGAAGCTATTTATGAAAACTGTATAGTTGAAACGTTCACCATGAATGTCCACCATACACAATTTAAGTGTAGAGGTAATATCACTAGCAGCTAGCAGTATAAAAGAAGACGGAAGTCTGGATTCCCACTCTGTGATTGCCCTCACAGAAGACGGCGAGTAAAATCCGTATTCAAGCACTCGTGCAGTGTGCAGCCTTAGCCGCCCTCATGCTTTTCAGTTATTACTGTATTCCTTTCCCGAAACTGAATCCCTTCACAGATGGCCAGCTGAAGTGAGAAACAGAAAAGCTTTGCTTCCTATGAATGAACCATCACCTCACCACTGATAAAAGAACGTGAAACGACCACCCTTGAACAAGGGAGTTGGAAAAGACATAGATACAGAAGTTGGGTGCAATATTTACATGCATCCAAGTGAAAAGCAACCGTAAAGACGTATAGCGCTAACCTCATCTTCTCCTGCAATACCCACAGTGTTTTATGAGTACCTCCTCTATCACCCCTCCCCCGCCAAGAAATACATGCGTAACTTACAGTTGGCAAAAATGTAGCGTGAATATATTTAAGAGCCTCAACGACTAGCAGATTCTAAAGCATGATGGCCAAAAGACACCCCCCAAAGTGGAATGGCTAACAGGTGCTCTCTATGCCGCGCTGAGAGCATCGCGTGCGCGAGGGGAGCTTTCCTGAAGAGCCGTCAACAAAGAGCATTACCATCAAAGAAATGCAAGTACGGGCAACAAGATTTAAAAAGTACAACCTTGAGTTCCCCTGCCCCACCCCACTCCCAAAAAAAAAAAAAAAAAAAACTGGCGAGAGAATCCAACGCATAGGCAAGCGACACTTTGTGGTGCACAGACTAAATTGCAGTGCAGCCCTTCGTGCTGAGATCCATAAAGTTAACTACGAGAAGCACCTCTCCAGAAAGTATTCGCATAGATAAAACCCGGAACTCTAAACAACAGGTCCTTCTGTCGTACGGAGTAACAGTGATGTTTATTTGTCTTTCAGGATACCAAGAAAGGCAAGGAGCGGCCTCAATCGTGTTGTCCATACCCTTTAAAAAATCAAACGCCAAGCCAAAGAAAATTTCAACACAAAACGCAAGAATTCTTGTGTTTTACTCCCCTCTTAGTGCATTTCCTGCTGCTTCTTCTTTTGTTCAAACTGCGGAAGACTCAGAAGTAGCCACCCACTGAAATCGCCAGTTCGATAGATTTATCTTTCATGCCCTATAGAATCGACACTCACGTCTCCACAAATTCTATGCGTTACAGCAATGACTCCCCAGAGCAAACCTTCAGAACCATCCAAAGTACACGGCAAACTCATTCAACTGTTCTCGGAGTAAACATTTGCGTGAGACTCTCCGATGGATAAAGAATCTCCGGTAAACAAGTGCTTTCCCGCACCAGTGGCGTCAACCAACCAATGTGCCACTACCGAAGACAGGACAAAAACAGAAGAGTTGGACTTCTACCGACTGGTTAGTCTTACTTCTTTCGTGAGTAAGGAGGCGGAGCGAAAGATGATGAAGATGCATCACTTGCAGACTCTTTGTCCAAACCAATGTGCACAGAAACAACATGCACGCGGAATCGCTACCAGTGGCCCGCACTCCCAATAGAACCAGTCACAGCATTCACCATCACGAGGTACCCATCTCCAATCGTAATTGCACAACTCAGTGCGCTGCAAAATTAGAAAGATGTGAGGTATGAGCCGTGTGTCCCGATGGCGTGTGGTTACAAACTATAGCAAAGATTAGGGGAACGAAAGGGTTTAAATGAAGTGCAAGATGCACATTGATACTCGCACCATTGAAATCGAATATTCTTTTTGTTTTTTCTCTCTTACTCCTCCTGCAAATAATGCTGAAAGATAATGTGTTTCTTTAAGAATGGATATATCTCTTACTGAATGCAATGAGGTATTTCAGAAAGGGGGAAAAAAGATGATATATCTCACCAGTTACATTGCTACCAAAAAAAAAACAAAGACCAGTTACGTATTATGTAGTAAGGGAAACAAAATGAATATCAAAACGATTCAATCTCAATATAAAAAACTGAACTTTTTATAACTGAATAAATTTAAACTGCACGAGAACCCTATTTGCAAAGCAGAGTATTACACAGATAAGGTTTTGCGTAGTTACTGTACCATTGGGACAAAAAAAGGTCAAGATGCGCTAAGCAAGAGCCAAGACTTAGCTCACGGTGTGGATAGACATA
>JASANW010001126.1:0-10181 GCA_030849725.1 Trypanosoma boissoni
TAATAATAATAATAATATATATATATGCACTTTTTTTTTTTTTTTATATAACTCTCGCATTTGCGGCTCAGTAATTGTGCATTCCCGAAATTGCAAAGACGGGTCTAATATTTTTGTGATACACCTTTCGATATTAGCTTTAAAAAAAAAAGTAAAAAAAAATTGTTACAATATCCTACATTTTTGTGATTGCGGTCTCTCTTTATCATTGATTGTCGTGTGGAAGTGAGCACATTTGACGGGAGGTATGTATTACCGTTAGTAGAAGCCCAACTTATAAATAAGAAGAGCAACGGTAACAAAGAAAAATCAAACCACCTCCAGAGGAATGTATATATATATATATATATTTACAAGCCCCTTCACGATGGCTTAAACTTGACATTGTCAAAACCATGCAGTTGATTCCTAAGGCCGTGTGGATTTGCCCACGCACTGTTCCCGTACGTCAGATCCTCGTCTTCGATGACTTTCTTCATTTCTTCTTGCTTGCGGTAGTAGTACGCCATAAGCTCTGACTGAGTTTTGGCGTCGACAGCAGGCTCACGCGGTGGCGCAGGGGCATCTTTAAGAGAAAGTTTCACTGTAATTTTAGTCTTTTCATTTTTGCCAATGTATTTTGTAAAATCTGCGTTGCGTTCCAAATGTTTTCCACTCCACCACATAATTGCTGTTCCTTGCAGGATATTCTCTGTGACGGCACCGTCGTCCAGAAGACTTAAAAGGCGGTGTGCCTTGGCTCGATCCGCCTCACTTGTACTCTCGTCATCCAAAACCGCTGCCAATCGTTTCGTCGCGTCTGTGCCACTGCACTCAGCAGGGAAAACAATCATCGCACCACCTTTAAAGGCGGCTATGATAGCATCCAGTTCCTCTTGAGTGGTCAACTGGCGACGCTCCGCTCGCTCAAGAGACATATACCGTTCAGCATCGCCGACTGGACCGAGTAGATGATGCTGTTCCTCCTCCGTACAGCTGTCCTTCGCAAGTTGCTTCGCCGCCGAAATCATCCACTTAATGCGCACACGCGTATTTTGCATCTGCTGTACCGCGTCAGTGGCATCCGCTATATTTGTAGATCCTGGAAAATTGACCAAAAAAACATCGTAATCCTTGCTGTACTCGTCCTTAGGTAGTCGCTTGCACTCAAGGAGAACCATTATTGCTGCTCAACAATTAATTGTATATATATCTATATATATATATATATAGATATAGATATTACTCTATACTACTTTGAATAAATGTTTTCCACTGCTCGCTTAGTTTCCCGACAAAATTTACTTGAAGCAATCTAGTCGGAAAGACAAGAAAAAAAAATAGTTCTCTTAATTACCACAACTCTCTAAAAAAGGCAAATAGATATGAGAAAGAGAAATGAAAAGGAAAAATAATATTACAAAAAAAAAAACAAGAAAAAACTGGTACGTAGTTCAATAGAATTATATACGTGTGCATTAAGATGCTGAGCGTTTCTTACAATGTCGTCCTTCTGATGGTCTCTCAGTGTGTAGAACACGCAGATATCCACCGCAACTCCTGTGCGTGATCCGTGTGAACCTCCACAGACTCCCACAAACCACACCGCTCCATCAGCGACGCGACGCGTTCGCCCTGGATGCCCACTTCAATCACAATGTTCGGTCTCCCCTGCAGCGCTGGGTCACGCTGTCCCTTTGGTTTTAAGGCGGCCGCGCCCATCTCGCATAGCTCCTGAAAGTAAAGGTACTGCCGCGACTCCCGCCGCTCGTCACCGACAAGCGCAAGACGCGACTCCCACAGCCTCACACCCGGCGAGAGTGTCTCGTACTCCTCGGGCAGAACATATGGCGGATTGGCCACAATGACGTCAAAGGACGCGGCATACGCCTCTGCCAGTGGTCTCCGTGTCCGGCCATCGCGGCTCTCCGCGTGGGAGTCGAGAAAGGACTCAAACATGTCGCTCTCAACCACGCGGTACCGCTCCGCTTCAATGCCGTTTCTTTGGGCATTTTCCAACGATATGCGCACAGCGTCTGGCGCCACGTCAACAGCGACAATGTGCGCGTGCGGAACGTGCTTTGCAATGGCAATACCAATGCAGCCGGTCCCGCTGCACATGTCAAGCACACGCAGCGGAGACGACGCGTGCCGTAGGTGCTCCTGTACGAGCCAATGTGTCCACATTTCCGTCTCAGGTCTCGGACAGAGCAGCGGCGGGGCGCACCGAATATCACACCCGTAGTACGGCTGCGAACCAATAATGTACGCCAGTGGCTTGTGCAGATCTGCACGCTCGAGCACGGCGCGCTTGACGGCACGGCGAATGTCATCGGAGGACTTCCCCGCGCGCGTCCCCTCAGCGTGCGCCCACTCCTCGATCCATTGAAGCTCCAGTCCGCTCTCGTACCGCGCCG
Source organism: Trypanosoma boissoni (assembly GCA_030849725.1). Classification (NCBI taxonomy): domain Eukaryota; phylum Euglenozoa; class Kinetoplastea; order Trypanosomatida; family Trypanosomatidae; genus Trypanosoma; species Trypanosoma boissoni. The sequence goes on from JASANW010001126.1 coordinate 2,397, forward strand.
CGCGGTCGTCCCATGCGGTGCCAAGGGCGCTGCGGATCATCGCCACGAGCCGCTCCCGCTCCGCCGCGGAGAGCGTCGACGGACCCGTCGCGGGGCGCGGCCGCGTGCGGGGGAGCGCCGCGATGTCTTCCGGGCTCAGCTCTAGCACAGAGCCCTCCGCCTCCGCCTTCGCCTTCGCCTCCGACTCTTCCTTGGAAAGGGTCGAGACCATCTGCACGTTCCGCGTGGCCGTAAAGGATGGCGTGGACTGCGCCCGGATCGCCCCAAAGTGCGCGGCCGCCAGAAGGCAAAGGCCTTTCCACCGATGCATCTGCCTCTAAAGTAGACTTGTTAGGGACAGCCCAAACCAAATGACACTAGGCACCAGCTGTCCCTCCTCTGCTTTCTCTTGTGTTCTGTGTATAAACGGGTGGTCCCTTGGTTGTGCTCAAGATAGGGAAGAGACTACACACTCGATGAAAATAGGCAAATAAATGTCAAGCAGACAGTAAAAATATACTTTTTTTTTTTCGACTTTGCATTTCTTTGAATAGCGAAGATAACGAGCAATAATAACAACAACAACAACAAGAAACCGTTTCACAAAATCGCCACAATTCCCAGTTTTCTTCGTGACAAAAAAGATAAAGAAAACCCCTCAAAACGGCCACGATGTCCACCATCCGCCGGAAAATTTGTAAACACAAGAATTTTCACACACAAAATGGACACGCGGTAAACAGCGAATTGAGACGGATATTTTCATTCACACTTACCCCTAACTTTATAAGAAGATAATTTTCAAACATTGGTGGCATTCGAGTTCTACTACTGAAATTTTCTAATTTACTCCAACTACACTATTTATGTCTAGTATATAAAAAAAAAATATTTGACAAGCTTTCGCATGTCCTTGCTTGACCCGTAACGACGTCTTTCCTCGATATCACGATCTCTCTCTTTTTTTGCGGTTGTTGTTGTTTTTATTGTTCTTCTCTTCACAGACGCAAGGTCACCGTGTGTCATCTGTTTCTCCTGTTTCATGGATACAGTTTTACCCTCAGTCAATCGCGTCACTAAGTGTGCTCCTTAATGATAGAGACTAGTCCAGCCAGGGTGAAAAAGATGCCGGTAAAGATCAGCAGCGCTGCGATGCACTTGAACAGCCGGCCACGACGGTATGTCTGCGCGGACTGCATATTCGGGTTCAAAAGAGGCATTTGAGAAAAGAGAGACCACGCAACAATTCCAGGTCCAGTGAGTACGATAAAAATTCCAAATAAAATACCCAGTATGTTGATCATCAAGTTAATTCCAGGTATAAAGGCAGCTATCAATACAGTCGTACTAACCAAAAGCAATGCCTCAACTACGATGGCAAGACGTGTTGTGCTCTCCGGTGACCCCACATCCCTCTCGCCCTCAGCAGAGTCCAGTGTGCCGCACTCTTCAAGATATTCAGTTTCACGCTCCTCGCTGCAAGCACTTGAACATACCTGCTTCTCTTCTGTGGGAGATGTCTGAGAACACCACGTGAGAGCGTGCATCAGTATACGATGCAGACCACGCCGCGCGCATACGGAAAGGATAGGATAAACACATGCAAAATGAATAAAAAGCCCGAGGCGTGCAACATTTACAATAGTGTCATCTTCCGGAAAATTGCGCACAATGTCACCACCCACTTCGGGGTTTGCGACCAAATTACCAAAGATTAGGTACCCAAATAAACCCGAGATAATATAACAAGTAACTATGATAGGAAAAGAAATTAAAATAGTCTTGAACATATTTGTAGGTCGACGGTCTTTTAACTCCCTATAAAAGTATGGTATATTGTAGTGGAAACCAAATACCACACAGTAGGTTGACATGGCCGAAAAGACACCAGGAGCAAACTGATACCAATTCGTTTCACCATGTTCTTCTGGACTAATATTCGGGTAAGGTGGATCTAATCGGGTTGTTGCATATCGCACAGCAATAACTACAATCACGTAGAAAATAGTTAGGAAGCCTAGTAACGATGACCACTTCAATTCATTCATGTTACGCACACACGTAAGCAAAAAGAATACAATCCCAGAAACAAGTAACCAAAAGGTACGCGTGATAAAAAAACCGGAACCATGCAGAAAGCTAAACACGACAGGTGGAATAGAGTCAGCAATGACGCGTGCGTATATAATGAGAGCGCCATAATTGTTAAGAAAGATCATCAACTCGACGAGTATCGTCACGATACGACGCCGTTTACGTCGGGCAACCTCGTTATCCTTATGCTCACTTCGCATTTTCTCCATCTCCATTGTTCCCATTTCCAAGTGAAGAGAGTTTGCTGGTTGAGCCTTCGGCTTACTCGCACAAAACTCTTCAAAAGTGCGTGGAGGAAACAATGAAAAAGCCATTAGTTCCGTGTAGGAAAAGCGTTGCGTGTGCTGCGCTGCAATAATAACAATATATGCCGAAGCGGCGGCGAGTAAAGATGTGTAGAGCATCAGCACAATCGCACCAACCACAGAAGTTTTGTAGAAAACGAGCGCCAATGATAGTACGCCGGCGCCAACCACATTGGACAGCGTGTTGATCGTCGTGCCAAGCACCGAACCACTGCGTGGATCCTCCACGACATCCGGGTAAGACATTTGGCGCGCCACGCTTGCGCTGATGCGGCCAGCAAGAGACTGACGAGCATGCGCGGCCGTGCTCCGCCGCACGCTCTCGGGAAGCAGTGGTTCTGCAGATTCGTGCATAATTGCTTGCTAAAAATAAAGTATAAAAATGAAAGTACATATAAAACGGTAGAGGAAGAGGTTGTGAAAAAAAGCTAAAGTCAAACGAAAATCCAAATCTCATTACCAAATGTCCAAGAGGGGAATATGAGGACAACACATAAGCGACAGAATTCACATCGTTCACAAATTCGACACACTGAGCGTAATAAGTCACCTTTGTGCTATTCGTTAAAGTTCAACGTTTGTTCGTGTGACATCTACCAAAAAAAAAAAAGTCTCCTTAAAAAAGTGAATAGCGGTCAATAGGGTAAGATTGAAATGAAGAAAGGCAAAACTTGCTGAATTATATATATATATATATATAATTTCAAATCTATGGCTTAACATGTTAGTTCTTTTTCATCGTATGGTTCTAGTAAATTTATTCCATCCTTTCATTATATATATATATATATATATGTTTGTGTGACTTTATGGTTTTCTCCAGCTCACCAGATTTCATCCAAGGTCACTTTTGGACGTGCCTCTTTTTCCTTTTTGGCTCTTCTTGATGTGCCGCCGCCGGTTTCTTTCGTACGGCTTTGTCCTGTTTCTTCGGAGTCAGATACTTTGCCTCAAGATTGCTCATCATGTTACCCCACTCCGCCTCCTGATCACGCCGGATGAGGGCCTGCAGCGACTGCATGCCATTCCCCGCACCCTCGGTGTGTGGGAGTCCCATTTCCTTTAGCGCTTCCGCCGCCTCTTTCCTCTCCTTCGTCATTGCCCGCTCAATCTTCCGAACCGCAGCGGAAGTGCTTGTCACTTCCCATGCCTCCATCGACTGCAATTTCCCCGATGCAATGAGACTCTTCACAAGCGCAAGGAGCCTTGCAACTTCACCCTCCTTGCCGTTGTCAAAGAGCAATTCTTCCCGAACCATTCGACGAAAATTGCCCTTACATTTTTTATAACACTTCTGCAAGTCCTCCTCCTCTTCCGCTGATCCAGCGTAGTTGGAGTAAAAAGCCTGAACTTGCTCCTTCACCTCAGCCGAGCGCTGCGCCTCCGTCACCTCACTTTCCTCTACGTTACCCGGTAAAACACCTGTTGCGTCGTAGACTCTCCGCTTGTCCGTGTCACTCAATACACCATACGCATTAGCGATTTCTTTAAACTTTTGCTCCCCTTCAGGGTTGCGGTCCGGGTGGTACTGCAGCGCTAACCGTCTGTATGCGCGGCTAATGTCACTCTCAGTGGCATCCTGTGCAACGCCAAGAGTAATGTAAAGCTGACGCTTCGGGGCCATTACTTTTTGAAGTGCAAAACGAAAAAAGATTGTCAATGAAAAGTAAGTACTTGAATTACTGAAATCGTTTTCTACAGGTTGATGATTAAAGACAAGTATATAAAAAGGAAAAGGAAAAGGAAAAAAACAAAAAAAAAGAAATCAAAAGTAAATAAAAGTGATTAAAGAAATATGATTAACTCCTCATTTCCTCGGCAATGTCTGTTTTTATCACTGAAAATGGTGCGCGCTTCTACACGAGTTTCTTCCCTTGCGCTTCGTAAGGGGAAAGTGTAATCCTAAGCAGACGGGATGAATAGAGCAATCAACAGTTGCCATGCATTGACCTCTGCACTCGCAGTAGACATTTGAGACACTCACCACATCCACAAAATACTGTCTCTCTCTCTCTCTCTCTCTCTCACCCTGTCTCTTGACCAATCACCTTTCTCCTATCGCCAACACTCCACTAAAATTCCAATCCAATTCTTCTTTCTAAGGCCCTTCTTTTTTTGTTTGCTTGTTTCCTCACTTCTTTCCTCATCCCTTACTTCGCCTTTTTCTTGACGGCGTCGATAAGCTTTTTAGCGTCCTCTGGTTTCCAGTTAGAATTTGCTGCCTCCTCGTTGACATACTTTTCAAATTCTTCCGCGCCCTTGAGTTTGTAGTAAGCGACACCTTCCTCAATATTGGCTTCACGGGCAACGGCATCGACATTCTCCGGACCTTCACCACAGTACATGGCAAGCTCGCGGGTCGTATAACGGGTAAGCTTCGCACGCTCCACCTGACGCTCAATCACTTTCTTCTCCTCTGCCGATAACTTCTTTGCGTAGGCAGTTATCTCTTCCGCCCAATTTTCTCCAAACTGATGCACAATATTACACTCCTTTACAGGGGCCTTGTTCTTGAAGTGAACCTCTCCAGTAAGAATCTTATGGAGCGCGTGCATTTTGGGGTTCACAGCGGCACCGGCAGCAGGAGCAGCCGCACCAGTAGTTGCGGCAGACGCTGCAAAGAAGAGAAACGAACGGCGCATCATGGCTTCTACAGAAGGCAATATACTTTCGAGTAAACAAATATACAAAAAGAAAGACAACAAAATATATACATATATATATATATATATAAACGGCAAATAAAAAAAAAAATGCAGCGCTCACCAAAACATAGACGCTGACTAATTACAGAAATGCATTTAATTCTGTCATGAAAAATAAGTATTAAAGGTTATAGATTGTGCCCCAAAATCGTGATGCAGCCAAGGCAAAAAAAAAAGATACAAATCATCATTTTACATGTATCCTTTCCCTCCCTTTTCTCTATTCCTCTCTTCTCTTCTTCCTCCTCACTTTTCCCTAATCAAAATGAATAAGGTAAGTGTAGTAACAACCAAGCTTTATGCGACTATAAAGACCAAGTCAAGAAATGTGATGATGATCAAGCACAAATTCGCTCACTCAGTCACCTTTTCAAGATTTAAAAAGAAAAAAAAAACAAGAAAAACCGCGACCTACGCCCAAATGTCAATTTCATCAAGATCATCGCCAAGATAGTTCTGAATAACCTCCACAGGGTTACATGCGGCACCGTGGCGCATTACTTTCTGCACTAGCTCCTTTCCTGCCTCACGGTTTAATGGGTCTTTTTCAAACTTCCGAGACCAAATTCGGCGTGCAATAGATAAGCTGTAGAGATATCCATAATAACCCGCCGGATAACCGGAAAGATGTTCAAAAGAAAGCGTTCCAAGAACGCCACTCTCTGTCGGTGTCACTACAGATAATGGAGTGCACACGTCAATAAGAATTTTCGCTAGGTTGTACGTGCCGCGCCCATAATCCCCGGCGTCACCGAGTGTCCGCTTTCCAATGTGACCCTTATCGCCATGTGGAAAGTACACTGTGTACGGCTGGGGACCATGGAGAGTCTGATCAACGGCTGAGAGTACCACTTGGTCTAGCATGTCAAGGTGCTTGAACATATCCGCAGCTTCGTTACGCTTCATGACCATATCAAATGAAATAGGTTCACGTGTGTTAATACGGTGAGCCCACAACTTCAAAAACTCATGAGATGTGAGGAATTGCTCAAAAAGCTGCGAAAACGTTTCCACAAAGTCAATACTCGCACGTGTACCCGCTAGATTCTGAACTTTTGTTTGGCCAAAAATAGTGTGCATAGCATGACCAAACTCGTGGAAGACGGTTGTCACTTCATTGGGGTGCATCAGAGTCGACTCGTCGTCAAAGGAGCCATCGGGGCGACGCTGTGCCGGGGTGGTGGAGCCAACATTGCACGCCAGCACCACAACCGGATACTGTCTCTTGGGCAGCTTTAAACCCACCTTCGCGAGGGCGGCCTGGTGAGGCTGACAGCCAAGCTGCAGCGTGAGTTGCCCAGCTTGGCAATACTTCATCTCATTGGCATACATGTCAAGGACAATTACGCCCAGGAATGCACGATTTTCGTCGTAAACGTGAAACTTCTTAGCGTCGTTGTTAAAAATTTCTTCTTTAGTAAATGGTACTTCTTCTAAACGCACACCAAAAACTTCGGAACAGAGGCACTGAATGCCACGAATACAGTTTGCAACGGAAAAGTATTCAACGGCTTTGGACGGTTCTGCATCCCGCCGTAGTGAATGCGCAACACGGGCACGAACATCATCTGTAATATTTTGTCGGTTTCGTACTTCGCCTGTGTGTTGTCGAATTAATTCGAGTTCCTTCTCTGCGGCAGGGCGATACTTTTGAGCGACTCCACAGAGAAAATGCCACACACGTTGTGGGTTTTCCAGCATAGTACCACGAAGCTGTTGCTCTGCATAACTTTCAAAGCCGAGAAGCTGAGCTAATTCGTGGCGACAACGAAGAAGGAAGCGCAATGTGGCAAAGGGATTCTTTGAACCTTGTTCAGTCAAGAAACGCATTGCCAACTCTTCCTTTTCAATATTCATCTCGGCAACTTTTTCACGCTCCTTGTCAGGCAAATGAATACCATTACTTTCCATATCACGCTTCAGTTGTAGAACATTCTTTATTTCCTCTTCGTCAAGTTCTTTACGCCCCTCTGGACTGCTCATCTGAACAACCATATCATAAAGGTCACGACGGGAATTCACTTTGCTCATATACTCGAAGCCCTTCTGAAAGGCATAAGCTGCGTGTTTCTTATACTCTTCATCAGGATGAACTTGACGCACAAACTCACAAGGATCAAGTAACAAACATAGTACATTACTGGTTGTGTCGATAAGATCATGCCTTTCTTTCCCACTTGTGGTTTTAGGCATTTCATTGAGAAGTGCTTCACAAACCTCTATTGTTCCGTCAACAGTCTCTGAGAGGATTGACTTTGAAGCCAGAAAGCTTAAAGTAGGAATCTCCGGTACCTCCAAGCATTTTCCCGGTGTGGCGTCCGGAAGAACCGTAGCACAGCGGATTGATCTAAGACTAACGCCATAAGACGACACACGTCGAACACCGCTAAGAATTGAAACAGTCCTGCGAAGCATTTCTTTATTTTTCTATTAGATCAACTCCTCCCTTTTTATGTAACGCTTCACCACAAACGAAAAAAAAAAAATTTCAAGGACGTAAAATTGAGAAGATCAATAATAATAATAATAATAACTCAGGAACACCCTTGCGCGAAAACCAGTGTCATGAATATGAAATCGCACCGCAAAAACCATCTTTAAAATATATATATACACTCGATACATTTTCCTTTTGAAGGCACTTCAAGAAGGGGTCCATTGCTATTTTTGCTGTTGTTTTTTATGTGTGTGCTTCTGCAAAA
>JASANW010001127.1:0-10206 GCA_030849725.1 Trypanosoma boissoni
TTGCGTGTGTGTGGTCATTAGAGTGATTAGTGCTTGGATGATCGCAACGAGGTCTAAAATAGAAATTCAGCATCTATGCAGTCTTATGAAATATACCTCTTTTAACGAAATTGCACATTTAATATGGAGGTATGCAATTAGAGAAATATTTTTAGGCACAATTTGGGGAGGGGGGAAAGTTTATTGCTTGAAGAGATTGTGTGTGCTGGTGTAATTGAAAGTGTAAGTAATATGGCCGTGGGTGGAACTTAATTTATTGCTTATGCGATCTACATGATAACCCAAAGAAACACACGAAATATGAATTAGAACCGTTCAATGTGTGAGCATGACTGGGTGTTTGAGGTGAATTTAACTGTAGTGAGCCTATGGAGGATCGATTAGCCTTCGCCAATATTAACAAGAATACTCTGCACCGGCCATACAGTGCTTTGTGTGTGTTTTCTTATAATAATATGTGAAACACTGTGTTGCGACGAGTGCTAATATTTGTATGAGCCATTCACATCTTTCCCTTGCATGTACTCTTGGCTTCGAATTCTATATTTATCCAAATTCTGGGATTAATACAGACTTATTGAAAATGTTTGATTGTATTTCTTCCGTCGTACCAACAGTCGTGATGGCCCACCTTGCGGTGCTGGGGTCTCGACCTTGGTCAGCTCGAATTTGTGAAAAACGTAACGCTTTGTGGGTTGTGTTTGACTCTCTTTCTTATCACAATTGCGATTCCTCCTACCTGATACGCACATGGCCCTTCACGATACTTTTCTTGCACTGTAGCTGGTAAAGCATAATGTTATTCTCCTTCTTTTCTTTCTTATTTATCGAATCACCCTCAGTAAATAAAAGAATGTCAGTCTGGGAAATGCATATTTGCTTTTGGAACTATATGTAGGGAAATGTGAAAGAATAAAATTTAATTCCAATTATGAAAACAACAGAGAGCTGCTTTTATCTTTAGTAGAAAGTGTCGTTTCGCACTCCGCACTGTAGTCTGTGGCGACGCACCCTCGGACTTCACGGTTAATAGTCCACATCACCCTGGTACTGCAGAGTAGTGAATTGTGCGAGTATGATGGAAAACTGGTTTGGCTTGATGGCGATTTGAAGGAAGGTTCTATCAAGACTACGCGCCAATAGCGTCAATGTTTTGTGCATGTTTTGTTGTGCGTGCTGGTTTGGGTGCTCGGTCCATACATGAGGCATCCGATTCATCACCATTCGATCTGCCACTTTACTAGAAGCAGAGGGCAGGCTCGCCGCTCAGTAGAAGTCCAATTCTTTGGTTTTTGTTCTCCTCATTGAGTAGTGGTACAGTGTTTTTTTTGTGCTACCGGTGCTAGGAGGCACCCGATTGCCAGCGATGGTTTCTTCATTGGAGAGGTGAACGCAATGCTTTACTCCGAGGGATGCCAGCTGGATTCGCTGCGGATTCCAGTTGTATATGGAGTGTTGGTCTGTGGAACCATTCTTGTGGCTTGTAGGATTTGTGGTGGCGTGTGTGTGTAGAATTCAATTATTAGCGGTTGGGGGGTTGGGTCTCTCACAGCTGCGGTCTTAGGGAATGGCTTGTTCTGCATGTTGCGGGCTTTGGTAAAAGAGAGGAGTAGCGCAAGGATACACTAGAAGGGCAAAAAGGCAAGGTGTCTTGTGCTTTTGTACTGAATATGTCTTTGGCTTGGCGTGGGACTTTGAGGCGGGAGCAAATAGGCGAAAAACAAAAAGTGCGAAAAAGGTATTTCGGGAGGTCTAGCAAAATGTGTGACATATAAAGGAGCGTCTCATAATGAAAGTTCTTACCCAATCAGAGAGGCACCAGTACGAGTTGCCAACATACTTGCATATATTGGACTGCTTCTTCACGAATGCCCCTGAGCGAGCATGACGAGTTATAAATGAGGACTTGGGTCTGTGGTTTTCAGGTTACTGATGAGAAATACGTAAAAAAAAAAAACCACAGAAGCGCATTTAGTTTGGGACGCTTGCCGTCTGTAACTCAATGGCCGCTGGTTCCTACCTGCTCTATCGCTTCCTGCACTACTACCTCGAGTACTTTCTGTGGGGGCGTACACTATCAAGGGAAGAACATATGTTTTCTTGGCATGACCACAAAACAAATGACATTCGGCAAGTTTGATAGTGGAGTGGGTATGTATTTGGAGATTGTCATGCGCACTCAGGAATGCGCCATCTACAATTTCTCAACGAAATGGGGATAACCTTCACGCAAGTTGCCGGATTCATTGAGCTCCGTTTTGTTATCGTATCCAAGTGCAGAGAAAAGCAAGGGTCGGGAAAGGAAACGAGTAAGTTAACACGCCATTATGGACTGTCCTGAAGAACGCGGCGTCAAGACAGGGTGCGCGTGGTTGAAGCGCGAAGGTCCCGGCATATTCTATCATTGCTTAGTGGAAGAATTGGGTTTGCATGTTCCACGCAGGTCTAACTATTCGATGTGTCCGTGATGATATGGCTTGCAGTTGCTGTAGTCTAGTCGTCACCAGACAGGTTGGAAGCAAGAAGGCCTTGACTGCTGAGCTGTGCATTTGTGTGTGGCATGATGGTTTGTGAATAAATGGAAGTCTGTCGCACTCAATCGTGAAGAATGCCTTTACGGTGTGTGCTTTTGGAGATGGCGATGATATAACTTACGACAAGCCCATTTGATCTAAACTAAAGGCGGAAGTGCTGATCATGTGAAATTCTGTAAACGACAGTGATCCTCGCATAGCCACCCTGCTTCCCTCTAAAAGCGCTGACACTCCCGCAGCTTTAAATAGTTTGGTGTTTGTGTATCGAATTTCCACGTATCTATTTGGCACGACCTACACCTTAGCTAGATACTAGAGACTAAACAAAAACCCCCAAAGGGAGGAAGTTCAATATGCCTCTAAATTACCTCGGGGTGGATTCTCACCAAAATTATACGTCTATGATTTCTGTAACCGACAATCAAAAAGGCAAATTGAGAGAAGTATTAAACACAACTTATGAAGTGGCAGCTTTAAAGGGTCTTCCTAGCCCCGAGGCACCCCCGCACCCCTCTGCAAGTTTTTCCCCCTTCACCCAGTCATCCCTATCAAACCCCCTTCCTCGTGAAACACCGTCCGCCGGATTCCCCGCTGACTTGAAGTATCTAAATATCACATGCACCTTGGCGTTATCTATAATACAGAATATATCCTGTAGCTTCATAGCCAAGGCAAGGGATTTCGTGGAACATTTACTAACGGCGCCTTGCAGGGACGTATTATCCACCCAAATATTCCTGGAGGCCTGTAGTCTCTCTCTGAAGGCATGGTGCACTAAGCAGGCCGCACGTGTCTCATTTTGCATAGTAAGCGTAGGGGCCTATCCCATCTGCCCCTTTTCATTTGCATTTCCGCTGTATCGGGAATGAAGACGGCACCCCATACCTTTAGAGACGCATCCGTCATGATGTCGGCACTTGCAGGTTCGTGTTTCTCTAGAATGCCCCGCGGTACTTGCAAAATGCTTCTCAGTAGCGCCTCCCCAGCTGTCAAAGGTGAGGGAGGGAGTTTTGCCGTCTCATCCAAGGATATCGAGCCTCTGTTTAAGGCCGACAGATCTATTCTTACCATCTTGAACAATAAATAGTATTGCACCAACTGTACATTCACAACTGCAGCTGTGGATAGCATCCGTGATGTAACACACACCAATTCTATGATTGCTATTGTGTGCCAATTGGGGCTTTTTTGAAGGGATCGTTTTATTTTTGATCCTAACGAAACAGATTGATCCGAATGGTCAACCTCCACACCTAAAACTGTGTATCTGGTGGTCAAAGGTACGGCTTCTCCAATGGTGGCCTCAAATATTTTAGCGTTCTTGATCATGATGTCGTACCATGAACGTACTTCCTTAGTGTCGCCTGAGATTCGAATATTGTCGATCCAGACATAAATGCGAATCGCCTACGGTGCTGCCAACCCTTGTACAACCACGTTTGGTGATCCTGCGAGTGCACCTGTAACTATTTGCAGAATCTCTGGACTTGCCCTGTAACCCATTGGCAGTATTGTAAGCTCTATTAGCGAGCCGTCTTGTACTCTGCAACAAAACAGTGGTCTCGTTTCCTTTGCTAACGCGATTTGGCAAAAAAAAAAAAAAAGCCTTTAGATCAAGGCAAGCACCGGATTCCTCGCGCACGGCTGGTAAGTACGCTGATACACGCAACAGCGGCACCTGCGCCTCATAAGAGTCATCCTCTTTCTCCTCTCCAGGCCACACTATTTATTGTCGACGATTTCCCGTCGAATTTTTCTCAACCACGGAGAAAGGAATAAATCCGCCCGGTGTGGGCATAGTTGACTCGTCAGTGATAGTACCAGCGGATCTCAACAGCGTCGAGTCTGGTATGGGAATTCTTTGGGAGCTTTCGCGACTCGCCTTTGAAGGGACCCGCGTAAGTAATTGCCATAATTCCTGGAATCTTTTTTCTTCGTTTCGTCTTTTAAACGGATTATCGCTTCTTCCACTCTTAACACTTCTATGTTTACTTGCTGCAGTGGAATATTAGCTTCATCTTTTGGTGAGGCTAAACGCGAAGCCGACACCCGACGCGTAATTGTGGTTTGCCCTCTCGTCGGCCATGCCAGTGCTTCCTCAGGGGGTAACCGCGGTTCCTGTCCTATCAAACGCGTATGACTTACATTAGCGCCACCACAGAAGATGCTTTCGTCAACGTGACTGTATGCTGCCCCAGGTAGCTCACAGGGCTCTGGGGTAGATCGAACGGATCTATAAATTTCGGCAACTGAGGGATAAAGTGTGCATCTAAGTGGTTCGCCTCCACAATCTGTGCCGCATGGCGTAGGGCACCCCTCTTGATCGAATCTGCTTATGCGTTCAGCGGTGTCAAAATTTGCTCCACTTGAGCCGTCCACATGTGGGTGATGTTTTGTTTTGGCGCCAAAGCGCGCTTCAGGTGAATCAGATTGAACGCATCTTCTCCCTCAATACGTACATATCGCGTCGCACGACGAGGATCTATATTGGCCGTCTTTGGTGCCACCGACCAGTCTATGATGACTGTCCCATCCTCTGGCATTAAAAAGTTTTTCTCTATAAGCACAGCAATCTCGGCCCACCGGCTTGCTGTGATCCATGCCAACCTTTACACTATTCTCTCCTTCCAGACCTCTCATGACTGAATTATTCTGTCCATCTCTAGTTTTGACTGAGGTCTCGCCTGTTTGATCTCTGAGCGTGTACCCATCTTCTGCTGTCCCATGATCATTAGATTCCAAAGGGGATCGTTCCATGTGCAGCATGGCTCGTAGCATCCTGGCGTACTGCACCCGCGTGGATGGCGCCCAGTCCTTCGCCTTGATAAAAACCGTTGCACTCTCCTCCATCGGAGGTTTGTCGTGTAGACGGCAAAAATATATGAATTGCCCAGCAAGGGAGATCCGCTGCTTCACTTTACTGGGAGCCCATATCTCCCAAGCTATTTCATTGGCTCGCTTCATAAAACTTGACCAAATCGGAGACTCCGGTGATTCGTCGTAACATAGTCGAGCGTTGTTGCCGGACATCGCCCATCCGGCCTCTTCTCGTTTTCTTTTTGCCGTAGTTATTAGAGGGTGAGAGGCATTGTGCAGCCGTAACAATACCAGCGCACGTTGAGCAATTAGTTTGGGAGGGGCCTCCAGCAGAGGCAGTCAGTGTTAGCGGGCGACCACTTTACCGTTTTTTTGAATAATAAGAAGTTCCGGTACTTGTAGGTCCACCCCATGGTTTCGTATATCGTGGTCGTACGTTACATGTGTTTGCCCAATGACCAAATGTGCCACATAACTGGCACCGCGCCCGTTGCTGAGCACACTCCCTGTTCTCATAAGGTAACAAAACCTTGCCCAACTTATCCGCATCGTATAAATATGTATGTAATCGTGAACGAACAGCCGAAACCGGTATTCGTGGCTTATTTATCTTCCTAAGTGTTATCCAAAAATCGTCTAACAACATCTGTCCCAAATTAACAATGGAGACCGTTGGTTTAACTTCTTCAACTATTTTCATCCAGTCATTTATTTGTTCAAACAGTTCCTCGATAGTGGGATTATGGTTGCCTCAATAATGGAGTCCATGCCTGATATCTAACATCAACCTTGACACATCTCCAGTCATGATGCGGGGTATCAACCTGGCGACGTCAAAGACGCGAAATTCGTAGGGCATCGCGGCCCTATTGTTCTCATAAATGGGACTCTTCTGATTCTGCCTCCCGTTATTAGTGGAAAGAATACAACTATCCCCGTGGTTTCCTTGTGTGCTTACTGGATCATCGGTTAAATCAGCCCGTGCAAAAACCGACCTCGAAGTAGGTATTGAGGTTGGATTCGGGACATAATTCATGTATACCTCACGTTCTACGTGTCGATTCTGTGCATTTAAATTAGGTTGTGTGTTTTGTGTAGAGGCCAGTTTCCTTTCCGCCTCTGCCACGGTCGCTTCGCGCTGAGCTAAAACTCGCCGAGTTTCGTCCAGTTCAGCTTTACTGATACCATAGCCCTGTTTTAATTTTGATCGCGTCGCCAATAATCGGTCCTGTTGCGTAGCCAATCACGCTTCTCTGTAATTGGCTTCTGCCTCTCTATTAGACACGTACGTCTCCGAAGCGTTGATATCCGCAGAAGCCAATGCGTATTCGCTTTGTAAACGTTGTCGATCATTCGCGGTTTGGGCCTCCACGCGTCCTAATTCCAGTGCAGCATTCAATATAGGCTGCATCACGCGAGTTTCAAAATTAGGTATATTAGGGACTCGAAAATTTGCGACTTACCCTTTTAGTGATGAATCAAACCACGCATTAGTCGCATTCCCTAGTACGATCAACAAACCATGATAACTCAAAATGGCTGTTGCTTGTTCTTCCAGTGGTATATTCTTTCCCAACTACGTGAACAGTACTGACACAGGGCCATGCACACGGATTTGTTCCGCTAGGAGGGGTCCAATGGCCTACCATTGTCCATTTGTATGTGGAACCAAGGTCATCCTGTAGAGTTACAAATAAAGGAAAAAACTATATTCGCAGGACCTCCCCCCCCCTTTAAAGAGGTAACCGCGTTAAGTCCACAGTTGTGGATTCGAAAGCCTGTAAAAAGGTAGGTAGAAAAATAATGAGAAAAACGATGGGATCACCTTCAGGAAGGAATAGATGGCCTTACCTCAGTTGACATTCTTTTCACAAGCTCCTATTATGTGCGTGAACTTGGTGTGCAGGTTCCACGAGAAGTCGACGGGGATTTGCCCAGATGAGAGGCAACTGAAACAGTTATCCATCATGCAGAGCATCATTCTGGCGTCCCCCTATTTTCCTTGGAGATGGTGGGAGGCCCTCAAAAAGCCTAAAATGTGATATTACTTTTTTGGTCCGTTTCCTTACCCCTCGGTGAACATATTGCTCTTGTGGACGGTTTCTTTCTTGTCGACGCGCTGAGGAAGGCGTCAACTGAGATTCATGCGGTCCTCAGGAAGAGCCACTGGACGGCTACTATGGAAAATGATACTGCTACACGAATATTTGGTGCCCATTTTAAATACATTGGAATTGTGCTTCTTTCAGAATTGGATGTAAGAAAATCTCTACCTGCAGCGTGCGGACCGTAAATAAGCTTGCACGTGTGAAAAGTGTGAACTTGTCCTGGCCAAACTCCAGAAGGACATTGAAGAGGGCAAATTGGGGTAATGAGACCGTTACTGAGCATTGAGGTGCAAAAGTGCTTTGGTATCCCTCAGTCCTCAGGGATGAGGCCGGAGGTTAGTGTTTGTGCTCTTAGAGGGAATAATGCTGTCCATCATGGGGTGGACATGGTGCTGTGATTGAGTTGTTTGATTCCAAAGTGCGTTGCGGCGTTTGTGTACTTCTCCAGTCAAGCATTGATTTGTGAATATTGACTTTTGTCTGATGGGTGAAACCAAGTGCATTCACTGTTTGCTGTTTCTACTTATTTTAAATTTCTAGTTAATACATTTGGTAACTTGACCCTTTAGTACATAATCCCTTTCTTCCAACGCCAGTTCGCCCTTTCTGTGAGGCCCTCAACGCTGCTCATTTGCTATTCGATGCCGCATTGTTTGGAATGCACGTATTTCCGCAACTGGATTGTGCTGCCACTTTTGCTCGTTCTTCTGTCATGCGTGATAGATTTTACGTTTCTTGCTGTGGGGCAGATGCCCGATGTTCATATTCTTAATCTTGTATTCAAGTCGAAAGATTTTGCTGATTCGTCTGCAATAGCCTTTATTCATGGATTCAATGCTTCACTTTGGTCACGGAATTTTACTCTGGCCGGTCGAAAGGTGAATATCATTCCAATGGCACCACCTCTGGATAAATTGGCTTCAAGTATTGAGCAGGCTGTTGGGAGTAGCAAGGACCTGTTCTTGGTGCTCGGGCCGGGATCCACACAACTTACACGTGCTGCGCTTCCTGCTCTGCGAAAGAAGAGTGTAGTTGCTTTTAACCCCTTAACTAGGACGCCGAGTGTACGCAATTGGGATGAGCATTTATACTTTTTTCTTACAAACACGGCTATTGCTGCCTACACTCTTCTGCGTCACGCAGTAGTCAATATGCGTGTGCGCCGGGTTGGAGTTATGTACACGAGTGGTGTATCCTTTGGGTATGTTGATTATTTATTTCTGAAGCGTTTGATGGAAGACATGAATAAAAAGCTCTGTGGAGTTTTCACCCTTGATGGTAAAACTTTATACACACCAGATGATAAAGAATTTACTAAGAGATGGGAAACTTTTGTCGAGACTCGACCGCAAGTTGTGATCGTATTGGGCTTTAGGAACTCCGCGACCAAACTATTTATACCGAAGGTGTTGAAAGATCCGCGCACAAAGTCGACAGACTTGATGCTTATAAACGTGGAGACAATGGTTCTTGATTTATGGGAAAAAACCATAGGGGCTGGTAAATCTATTTTCAACGGCCGCATGTTTACGATATTATCATTCCCTAATTCCTTCAGCAACCGATCTGCAATGGTAAGGAAATTCCGTCCCATTGTCGACAAATACTTCACGGAAAGAGTGGACAAGGGGTATGACAAAGTGAAGGGCAAACCAGGTGGCTGGTCAGGTGGCAGTGCTACGCTGGCTGGCTGGGTTACGGGTGAGATCCTTTTTCAAGCCCTTGCTGGGTTTAACCCGGCACTTAACAGGACAGAGTTTATTTCTTCATTGTTCAAACAACGTACCTATGTGATTGAGGAGTTTATCGTGGGAAACTTTGGCGATGACATCAGTAAGGAATATGAAAAGTCAGGGGCCGACGCCCGCTGCAATGAGGGAGCCTCTTCCGCTTACTTGAGGCAGTATAGCGACCCAAAGAAAAGTATTGCTGTACACGAAGGGGACTACTTCTTCTCGATACATATATGCCACCAAAAAGATATGAAAATGGCGGATTCAGCCGCTATTGTGACGGTGAATTTTACAGATGTTGAGGAGGTTAAAGATTATTTGATCAATGAGATCACAAAAGGGCAAGCATTGGGGTCTTTCTTTCTCAACTATGAGCCCAAACATGATATGACACTGAGAGTTCTTCAATCAACGAGCAATAATGTCACTAACACTGTGAAAAATGAGGAGGCGTATAGGTGGGCGAATATTCTCATCGGCGTGATGCATGTAACAACGCTAGATATTCCGGATGTCACGTTTATAGACCCCATACTCACAAAGGCCCGAACGACTACTTTCAAAAGGAACGTGTTATTTCTTTCACCTACTGTTGAGCAGCAGCTATTTGTGATTGCTCAGTACGTTTACACTTTTCGTGACCCGGCCCTCACCGCTATTATTCACAGCTCGTCACCACGTGAATCTCTGGATATATTAAGGAATTCTCTCTTGACCTTTGGCGTGACGCTCACCTCATATGTTTTTTTGGGACGCCACGGTAAAATGGAGGAGGAATTGGCCACTAGTGGGCTCACTCTTCTAATTGGCGTTCATGGAGCAGATATACCCGTATTTCTTGCACACCTCGAACGCAATAAAAAAGCTCGTATCGCCATCTTATTTAACCCAGCTTCTGTCTACTATAAAGCCCTTTGTGCTGCTTTCAATGGTACGGACGCTGCAGACCGGCTACTTTTTGTTACAAGCTTTCCCCATTGGGCTGATGCGCAGTCATCATCAAAGATGATTCAG
>JASANW010001128.1:0-10209 GCA_030849725.1 Trypanosoma boissoni
ATCCCCTCTGTACATAAGTGGAATTCGTTGCGGTCAGGGAAGGTGTGGCACCGCGATAGATTGGCATGGTTGCAGTGTGGGTCGTGCCTCACTGTGGGGAGTCCTCGCTCGCGTATTGAAGTACTAGCGAGCAAGAGCAAACACAAGGCAACATTACCTGAGGGGCGAAGAGGAACAATAGGTGTATGCAGTAGTACTGGTGAGGTGAGCATTTAGTTTGTTGGTGATGAAGAAATAATGAGACAAAGGGACAGGATCCTTTTTTAGTGTATGCAAAACAAGCAACGAAAGAATAATAACAGGTGAATGGATTTCAAATCTATGTAAGGGAAGTGAAAAAGGTAATTACATTTTTCTTTGTGCATGTCACGTGGTTTGGTATTGTTTTGTGCCGATCATTCTTTTTTTGTATATATATATATATATATGTTTTTATATATGTGTTCGGATTCTTGCTCTATAGGGAATAGTGCTTAGTGGGTTTTGTACCGCTCTCTTCAGTCCTCGTGAAAGTAAAGCCAAAGACATAAAAGGATGGGAGTGGCTCCTCTTCTGGCTACTTGTGCGGCTCATGCTGTATCGGGCTTGGTAGGGTCAGCTCTAGGAGCTACTGTACCTGCATTCATGAGGGGGTCTGGGTCCACCGAAATGAAGGAAACGGCAAATGAGTGTGCAGCACAAGCAAGGGACGCAAAGACTGCAGCAGAAGTTGCAGCAGCGAAAGCATCAGAGGCAGCTGCAAATGCAAAAGCAGCAGAGGCAAAGGTAGCAACGGCAGAGACACATGCAGAAGCAGAGGCCGCAGCATCTGCAGCTGCACTAACAGCACAAGGCAATGCGGAAACACAAGCCATTGCCGAGGAAGCGAAGAAAGTACTCGAAGAGGAGCTCAAAAAGTATCCACAAGCTTTTGCAGAAATGGGGAAAACCTTTAACGTTACAAAGCAACATTTGGCAGAAGCTGAAGCTTTGAAAGAGTATGCCGAAAGTGCTATACAAATTCCTTCAGATAATACAGAAACAGACTTTGACTATACAAAAAGGAAGCAGACTGTTGATACTGACAAATACCTGGCGGAAAAATTGGTGAAAGAATTTGAAAAGCCATTTGAAGTCATTGAATATGCTTATGCCGCATGTGAAAAATTTGGCGTATCTGTTAAAGCGCCTATAATGGCAAAGTACCGTCTAGAAGGTATTGTTGCTGTTACCAAGATTGATGCGCTGTCGAAAACTGCTGAGAGTTATATTAAGGATACAAGGCAGAAGATAGATGAAATCAATGCTACTAATGAAAGAAATGGAGAAACTCAAAGGTGCCAGCCCACCTAATGCATTTCATGAGGTTTCTATGTTGTTTTACTATGCTGAACAGGAGTTCGCTACAGCTTTACGTAAGCTTAAGGAAGCAGTGGAAGCAAAGGCAGCTATTATTAAACAACAAGAAGAAGCCGTTGCTGCTCTTGGAAAGATTGAAAGTGAAACGCGAACTGAAGAAGCAAGGCAACCGGCCACCGTAGCTCAGCATCTTGCTAAGGTCGCTGAGGAGAAACTTTTACAAATAAAGAATGCACTGTATTCAGTAACAACAACCGTTGGAATGACAGATGCTATAAAGTTCTGTGCGATGAAGGCAATGAGGAAGAAGATCATCAATGTACCTTTCTCAAGTGTAGCGATATGGATACTCCATCAAACACTAATGAACCCCATCTCTCTGTAAACGAAGCCACAGGAAGTGCTTCGAGGAGTGATAAAAAGCAAATAACAGCAAGCACTACAGGGCAACCAGCCAATGGCGGTACACATCAATCAGTGAATAGAGACTCAGGGAAATCAATCACTGGGAAATCGGGTCAACCGATAAATAAAACACCAGTCGTGTTAATTGGTAAGAAGTCGGATGAGAAGAAAAATGAAAAGTCAACCCCAACAATAAATGAACAAGCAGTCAGACCAAACATTGATAAATTAAACCAAACTGTGCGGGGCGGAGTTGAAGGTACAGTGAATGGGGGAACAGAGCTCAAGCGGCATCTCAGCAGTCACATTGGTGAACTGGGCGACACTGCAGTGACTGTGTCTGTTTCACTCTTACTTGCACTCATTGCCTGCGCTGCTATGCACTGAGAGTATTACATAGGGGAGTGAAGGAGTGTTATGGTTAGGGTATTCATTAAAAGTACGTACATCTGGTACATTAACTAATGCTTCCATTCTTACACTCTATCTGTTTGTACCGTATGGGTGCATTCTTATGTCAGACAGCTTTATGATTAAGCAAAGCCTTTTAATTATGTTTTTTATTTAATTCATGCATTACGTTCCTAAAACATATATAATATATTTGCGTATACAAATCTCAGTCAAAAAGTGTGCTTTTTTTATTTGGTAAAACTGATTTTTTTTGTTTTACACAAAACTTTGATTTCTACTTTTATCAATGGAACGAATGAAACTATCTTTTTTGGGGCGCCATAATATTTAAGAATAAATATTTGATATTTTCTGTTTTAGTACTTGTGTGATATTGCAAGTTTTAATATTATTACGTTTTTGTTTTCATTTTTTTATAAAGAATCTTAGCATCTAACCAGTTTGGTTACTATACCCTATGTGTTGTATAGATTATATTCCATCCTTGGAGGTAAACGTTTGTGTGCACTTCTTCTCTCTTTCTCTCTTTTATTATTTGAGTTTCCTGTTTGTGTTATCCAGAAGAAGCTCATTGGCATGGATAGGCAGCGACACAGTGTAATGTTTGGAATTACTTGATTCCTCTTGTATCTGTTCTGTCATCTGGATGGTAGAGTGTATACATTGCCTTTATGTCCATCCACTACTTCAGCTCTTGCAGATATGGATTGGTTCGGCGGAGTTTGGTTAAAGGCACTGCAGCAGCAATGAGCCCAACAAGAACAAATAAAAAATAAAAATTCTAGAGGCCAGCGGTCACTTCTCCAAACAGGATAATGGAATATCGTGCGACTAATAAGCCCATTAACGGCATATATAAGAAAATGGTGTAGTGTTCCCTAAATTGATCGTAGTAGTGCAGGCTCCTGTACAGACTGTGCGTGTATAACACACTTGCCCCCGACGATTCTAAGCATCGAAATGTGGTATTAGTTTTTTGTAACTTGTATTGACAGGAAAAGAGAAGAAGGAGCATGAAGATATCACATTGCCTAGTGCGTGTGGGAACCTTAAAGCCACGAACTCTACTCAGGGTTATAAACATGTGGATCACCACTTCTGGAGGCTCGAGTGCATTATATATCGTCTACCAACAAAAGGGTTATGTCATGTCATCGGACGCATGCGCTGGTCCAACATTTTCGTTTCAGTGTGCTTTAGATTGTTCTTGCTGCATATTCTGCCGCTTATGTTTGGATAAACTGTCACTCTGAGAGCTGCGAGATGGCTTCGCTATATACGCTGAATAGTCCTGTAGCGTTTGCCCAAGGAATCATTCTTCTGGTTTTTAGACTTTATAGTAAGCTGAGTGTGGAATGCATAAGGGGAAAGGGGGATTAATCTCTCACAGGTGCGACCTGATACAGTTTTGTGCATTTGATGCTTGCGGAATTGTGTATAAATGAAGAACCCAAGGAGACACAATTTACAAGAGTAAGTTCAAAATACTATTTTACAAAGCGCGCAATATTTCTTTGGATTGGTGTTGCTTTTGAATGTTTATAAAAATACGATTGAAGACACAGACTGTCTTCATTGCGGTCTCATAAAAATGTAATCACTGATACTCTACCTTAAAGGAAGGTGTGTTGCAAAGCAGCCAGGTTATATTCCTAGATATAATTTTTTGGAAATGTACTCTTCATGTATACGGTTATTGATTCGAACACGAAAGACTGCATTGTATGTCTTTCTTTGCGCCATAACGTACTTTAGTTTTTATGCGTTGCCTTGTCTCCATGTGTACATTGGAGCATAGCTGAGTGTATAACTTCGTGAATTTGGATACCTCTGTACCCATTCCTTTATTATTATTGTTTTTGCACTGTATCGGTCCTTCACAATGTAATAGCTGCAGATGCGATAGTTCAATGTGGCATTGAAAGCAACTGTCAGTCCCCTTAACTTTATCAGTCCTTTTGGAAATCATACTTTATAAGCCAAGTGCTGTTAAGGCTGTGGNGGATAGAGAGTAAAATTATACTGACAGCCACATATATGATTGTATGATAATTTATTTTTTACTATAAAGTGCAAATGGTGTGTGTGCCGTTCTCCTCTTTATTGCTGAATTGCAAATACAGCCACAGACTGCATGTATATATTGTATTTATTTCCTTGTACTTGCCTGGATGTTATTTTAGTTAGAGTAAATTTATTCAAGGTTTTCAGTTTATTATTTCGTGTTGGTCCACATGGTTCGCTCTCGTGTACTTGGTGTATTGGCCATCACACTGTGCCTTTTGGTTTGCATGTGTGTTACTGCTAATGTAAGCGAAGAAGATGCGAATGCAGCTGTTAAGGTTGCACTAAAAAACGTATATAATGTGTATCACAGTGCTTACAATGAATTCAAAACT
The DNA here is from genome assembly GCA_030849725.1 of Trypanosoma boissoni. Lineage (NCBI taxonomy): Eukaryota > Euglenozoa > Kinetoplastea > Trypanosomatida > Trypanosomatidae > Trypanosoma > Trypanosoma boissoni. The sequence continues at coordinate 4,557 of JASANW010001128.1, forward strand.
GCAAGTATTTTACTAACCCATGTAAACGTATACAAGGGACAAGATAATTCCGCAGCACCAGAAGCTAACCAAATAGACACACGCTCTCCAGAAGCACAAACTCTTGCTCAGGAAACAAAGCAAGCATTTGCAGAGATTCTGAAAAAGTATCCAAAATCTGATGAAGTGATAAAGCAAAACTTTAATGTTACAAAGCAACTGTTGGAAGAAGCTAAAAAGTTAAAAGAGAGAGCCAAAGCTGCTATGACTACTCCTGCAGATCCAAAGGGTGACTATACCACAAGGAAGTCGAATGCTGATACTATCAAAGCCAAGGCGGAACAGTTAAAGGTAGAAATTGATAACATACTTCCCCTCACTCACAAAGCGCTTTCGGAACAGCAGAACGTTTCGATTGCTGATATACCTCTGCAAGTGGCAATGTACCGCATCGAAGTTATTGTTGCTGTTGACAAGATTGGGGCAATGTGGTACTCTGGTGTGACTTATATTAAAGAAGCAAAGCAGAAGATAGTTGAAATCAAATCTACTCTTGAAGAGATGAAACAAACTAAAGGAACAGAGCGAAATAGTGTAAAGGAATGCGCTACTGAATTGTGTTCCAAAACAGAAGAAGAGTTTAAGGCAGTTTCAAAGAGGCTTCAAGATGCAGAACAAATAATGAAAAATGTGTCTATGCTAAGAAAACAAGCTACTGATGCTATTGCAGATAGTACTACTACAATGACATCTTCAGCAGCATCTGCAAAGGCCGAACACGCTTATGTGTGCTTTCATAAAGTTGCAGACGGGGTCTTTGTAGTAAAGAAGACACTGAAGTCAGTCACAAGATTCTCTGAAAAGATAAAATCGCAAAAGAGCAGATTGACTAAAAAGGTGGAGGAAAGCATCACAAAATCAGCTCTCTCAGACGGTACCAAGAAGACAATCCCCGCACACAAAGGTGATCACTATGTCCCCGAAAAAGAGGCAACAGAGAGTCGTGAAATGGATAAGCCTAACGAAATAGAAGGATCCAGTACAGACCAAGCAACCAATGTAACTCCAGATCAAACAATGGATAAACCATCCGGCGCAGCGATTACTGTGAAATCAGAGCAGCCGGTAACTGCAGCTGCAGACCTATCAACAGAAGAAAACCCTACTGAAGAGAACAGTGGAACGCCAACTCAAATCATAACTGAAAAAGAAATCTCACCACACATGGATAAATTAAACCAAACTGTGCGGGGCGGAGTTGAAGGTACAGTGAATGGGGGAACAGAGCTCAAGCGGCATCTCAGGAGTCACATTGCTGAATTGGGTGACAGTGCAGTGACTGTGTCTGTTTCACTCTTACTTGCACTCATTGCCTGCGCTGCTATGCACTGAGGATATCCAACATAAGAGATGGATGGAATACAAGAGTACGATGTGTATTAGAATTGTGTACATCTGGTACATTATACAATGCTTCCATTCTTACACTCTGTCTGTTTGTACCTTATGGGTATGCTCTAATGTCAGACAGCTTTATGATTAAGCAAAGCTTTTTAATGATTGTTTTGTTTTTAATTCATATATGACTTTTCTAAAACATATATACTATGTTTGCATCTACAAATCTCAGTCAAAAAATGTGCTTTTTTTTATTTGGTAAAACTAATTTTTTTTTCTTTTTTGGACAAAAACATTCGATTTCTACTTTTATCAATGGAACGAATGAAACTATCTTTTTTTGGGCGCCATATTATTTAAGAATAAATATTTGAGGTTTTCTGTTTTGGTAAATGTGTGATATTGCACTGTTTTTTGATAATATAGTTTCTTTATCTAATTATGCAAATAGTGGCATGGCTAGACGCTTGCTATGGCACAGTATCACTATAATTGTTGTTTTCTATGTGTCGTATTACCTGTATTCTATTTGTTTAGTTGGACATGTACTTGCCTCTTTTGCCTTTTCTATTATGATTCATTATTGGTGCTATTCATTTATACGGAATTCAATTGCATGGATGGTCTACTGTGCAGTCTCATTTAGCGATGTGCTCGCTTTTCTGCTTTAGCTGTGGAGTCAGCTCGCTGGTACGGCATATGCATTGCTAAATCTCATGCATATAGGGATTGCTTTGGTGGAGTTGGGTACAAGGCACTGCAGCGGCACCGGGGAGTGGCTCTACAGAGTTAATGAGAATAAGAAGGGAGGGTAGATAACAAAGTGGATTTCTCATAGCCTGCGATCACTAGCCCGGAGACCACCAAGGAATCCCACACAGTTAAGAGTCCAAGTGACAGTATATAGGGCAATGCTATAGTGTGCACTGAATTGATGGTAGTCTTGTTGGCTCCGGTTTCTTGTGGTGTGTACTAAGTAAAGTACCAGGCGATGCTGATCATCTCACTGTGATGTCATGGTCTTCTATATTATATTAACATGAGAAGAAAAGAGATAGCGTAAAAGTAGAATATTGAATAGAGGATCTAACAGCCTAGCACTCCTTATACAGTGTCAAGGCATTGCCTCCTCGTGTGCTCTTTCCGCTTTCTTGTGCCAAAGCCCAATTGCCCAATATACCTACTGCAGGTGATGGCTGGAATTGGCTTTTCTCTCTATAGGTCTCAAAGCACTGGCACAAGGTGGAGTCGACTGGATACACTATGGACTGTCATTGTACTTATACTGACAGCTAACGATAGTTTGGATGATAATTTATACTTACTACAAAAGCGTACTGTTATGTGTACTATTGTATACTCTATTGCGTTGGTGCGAAAGCACATGTTTCTCGCATTTACATTTAATACATCTTGTGTCTTTTTGCTCTTCTCTTGTTTACTTTAGTGTAAGACCCTACACGTTTTTCCAGTTTATTACTCCTTGGCTGTGCAAATGGTTCGCCCGTGTGTCTTTCTTTTGTTGGCCATAGCTCTGTGCCCTATCTCTTGTTTGTGCACGGAGACTACTTATAACAAAACAGAAGCGGAAAAAGCTGTTAATGAAGCGAAAGAATCCATAAACAAATTCTGGAACAGAACAGAGGAACGTATTAATTGTGCAAGGAGTACAGTGGGTGATCTAAAAAGGTACAGGGAGAACGAGGAGATAGTCATACCGTACCTACAAAACATAGCAAATGAGAATGAGGAAGCTAAAGCTATTGCTCAGCAAACAAATAAAGCCTCGGAAGACTTTCTGCAAAAGTATTCAACTCGCTTTGCTGCGGCAGAAAAAGTTGTGAATGATTCGCACGAACTTTTGTTGGCGGAAAATGGGTTAGTGGAGATAGCCAGTATTTTACAGTCTAATAAGGACGGACAGCAGAAATATAATGAACTAAGAGCAAAAGCTGGCAATATCGAAGAAAAGGCGAAAGTATTTGAAGAAAGTATTAAGAATAAAGATCTACTATGTACAGATTCAAGTCCTCTACGAAACGATCTGGAACAAAACATTAAAGAAACTCAACTGGCAAAGTACCTCATCTATACTATTCTTACTCTTGACCAAATTGAGAAAAGTTTGAATTCCCCTGATAGTTATATTCACCGTACAGTAGGGAAGACGGATGCACTCAATGACATTCTTAAGGACGTGAAGGAACTCTACAACAAACTCAAGTTGCAGTTCACTAAACGCATTCATTCCTCGCATTCTTCAACTGAAGTGAACGTCCAGCTCACTGCAATTATGGTAGAAGAAGCCGCGAACACAACGATGTGTATTATGGAACTACAAAAAGCAGCCGAAGGTGCTCTTGCAGGTGATAAAAGTGCAATCACAAAGAGTGAAGCAAGTACTGATGTAACTAGTGATAATGCGCATGCCAAAGAAGTTTTGAATATAATTCAAAAGCTGAAGACCCTACTGAATGCTGCTGAGATGAAAGAGGTGGCGGAAAAAGAATTGGAAAAAAAGAAAAAACTTGAAAATGCGCAAACGAAAAACACAGAGGAGCCATCAGGAACGGAGGAGCCCCATATGCCTCTGAATAAAGGAACAGAGATACTTCAAAAAACTGGAGGGACAGAACCAATGATACTCAATCCTGAAAAACCAAAACTTGGCACCCAAGAACAGTCTATAAATGAAGCACGAGACCAATCAAAAGCTAAAAACGAAGAGATATTAAATATGGAGAAAGTACACCAAGGAGTGGAGGGCAAAACAAAACGTTCAGTTGTTGATGGACAAGAGAATACATTGGGTGTCATTGGCGACACTGCAGTGACTGTGTCTGTTTCACTCTTACTTGCACTCATTGCCTGTGCTGCTATGCATTGAGAGTATACCATAAGAGATGAAGATATTAATAGAGTATGATATTGATCAAGATTGAATATATTTGGTATATGAACTAACGCTTTCGGTATTACACTTGCATTTGTACCGTATGGGTATACTCTTATTTCAGACAGCTCTATTATCAAACAAAGCGTTTTAAGTATGTTTTTGTTTTTAATTGATACATCACTTTCTAAAAAACGTATATACTATACTTGCATATACACAGCTTACTCAAAAAATGTGCTTTTTTCTTTGGTGAAACTCTTTTTTTTGGCGGGGGTAGGGTAAACATTTGAGTTCTAATTCTATTAATGAAACAAATGAAACTATCTTTTTTTGGGCTCCATATTCTTAAAGATAAAGTTTTGAGGATAATTGTTTGGTAAATGTGTGCATTGCACCGTTTTCTGATAATATAATGTTTTCGTATTTTTATTTTTATACAAAAGGTTAGCACGTAAACTGTTTGGTTGCTATACTGTATGTGTTGTATGGACTATATTCCACACTTTAAACTGCACATATGTGTGTGTGTGTGTGTGCACTTGTTCTCTCTTTCCATTTTTTTTTGCTATTTGATTTTCCTGTTTGGGTTATCCAGAAAAACCTCATTTGCTCAGTTAGTCATCGACACAGTGTAATGTCGTGACTTGCATGCCTTTCTATTGTATCTGTTCTGTCAGCTGGCTGGTACGGCATATACATTGGCTTTGTGTCCAGCCATTGCCGATATGCATTGGTGTGGAGTCTGTTAGATGCAGTGGGATACTCTTCTGCTGAGGCCATACCACAATCACGTGTCGGGTGTCGGCTTCGCCTCTGGTCTCACCAGAAGATGAAACTACTATTCCTCTCCAGCAAGTACGTACTGAGGTACTATGCGTGGAAGTAGTGATACCCACTTGAATGCCGTAATGAAAGCACATATTTGGGAAGTGTGGTATATACTGGTGCAGTCGCCATCATATAAGAATTACGAGATCTCCCGATGAATTCCCGTACCGGATTCGGCGCTGTTGAGATCGGCTGGTATTATCACTGATGCGTCGACTATGCCCACACTGGGTTGGGTTATTCCCTTTTATGTTGTTGAGGAAACTGCGACGGGAAAGCACCAACACTAAATACCATGGCCTCGGGACAAGAAAGAGGATGGCCCTTACGAGGCACAATTAACTCCGATGCATTTATCAGCGTACCTGCCAACTGTACGCGAGTAATGCGCGGCATGTATTTATATAAAAGCTTCTTTTTTCCAAATCGCTTTACCAAAGGAAGCAAGACCATTGTTTTCTTTGCAGAGCGGCAGATGGCACGATAATAGAGCTGAGTAGACTGCCAATGGGTTATAAGGCAAGCCCAGAGATTGTGCAGATGGTTCCAGGT
>JASANW010001129.1:0-10258 GCA_030849725.1 Trypanosoma boissoni
GTGAGGCAAATCGGTTTTACACATTTTATGCATTCTTTTGGTTGTGGATAGCTTTGGAGGCCTTTTTCTTTTATCAAAAGAAGAGCTATTGGTAAAGCTACCATTTACGCTTTGTTAAGGATACTTCTTTGAAGCTAATACTGGAAAATCATAATCTGTGCATTAATGAAATATGCTACTGCATTATGTAATTCCCCCACCCCACCCCTTGATTTATGAGTTTCCTCACCCTTTACGCGAAACAAACACTCTGTTTTGCTAATTAAACTTTTGAAAACGCTGTATTAAGTGCACATATTTACTTTTTTTTTTTTATGAATTTCTTTTATTATGTTGCACAATAAAATTTATTTAGGTGAGTAAGGCTAAATAAGAGTCAAAAAACATTTTGGTTCTATGTGCTTTATCACGTATTTGCCAGAGTCAAATAGGAATGAAAACGCAAATAAGTATAAAATTTTAACAGCAGACCCCTAAATTTATTAAGAAAAAAAAAAAAAAAACGTTAACGGCGCTGAAAATATTGCGAGGGGTCTTTTTTTTTTCCAAAAAATTAAAGTATTACCTGTTTTAGTCTTTTTGAAAGCTGTTCAAAGATATACGCTTGGCTAAATATATGTGTGCGGATGTAAATCTTTGCTTTTTTTTTTTTTGTTTCACTTTATTGCTTGTGAATTTTAGACAATTAAAATGAGGGAATAATGCGTTGAACTATCTCATCCGTGAATATATATATATATATATATATATATATAGGGAGAGCTTTGCTAGAGATAGTGCTGTATGGAGGGGCTAGTGACTAGAAGAATATGAAATAAGGTGAAAGTAAGAAAAGTAAAGTTTGTAACATCGTGTGAGCGTAAACGATACGAAATGATATGCGACGTGGTATTTTTATGCATATGCTTGCATACAGAGAGGTTTAGGCTTCAAAGATTGTTTCAGTGAATTGTAAGAATGACGAGTGCTTTTCTTCACCTATGGGACCTCCTTTTTTTTTTTTTTGTGGCGTTGCTCTCTGTCGTATCCTTTATGGTTTGTTTGCGTTTTACTTTTTTCTTCGACTTCACGTGGCGCACAAGTCGTTTGGGCGCGTGCATATGAGTTCGGACTCTGCGGGAGCTGTGGACGGGCCATGCGATACAACAAAGCGCGACGGGCGCACGCGCCTTTCGCCAACGAGAAAAGAAGAAGAAAAGAGGACAGTGTAATGGGGAATGGGAAAAGGACTTTTGGGAACGACTGAGAACCCGACGCGACGGCATTCGAATGGTTCGTCAGCCCCGCTGGGGATTCGGTGGCGCTCGGACGGCGCTGTGGCATTCCGTTTGAGGCGATCGCGCATGCGACTGGAGTCCCCGCGTGACGGAGGAATTGGATCTGTGGATACAATGTATGTTTGAGTCTAACTATCGTGACGCGCATTGTGCATCATCACTTACCTGCGCACACGCAATCGGTGTGCGTTTCCTTTCTTTCTTTTTTTGTTTGTTTGCTCATGGTTCTAGGCGGGAATGGTGCTTTTCCTTAGCTGCCACCACCTTTTCCATTTCTTTTGTCTTTTCCTCTAGTTTTGTGCATTGCGAAACTGAAAGAGAGAGAAGAGAGAGAACTACCACGCCGGTGCTCTATTTGTGTCTTTGCCTTTCGTCCAACAGTCTTTGGTCGGAGGCGAAAGGCAACAAATGCGAGGGATGTGCACTCTGTGTCTGTGAAAATACTGAATGCCAATGGCAGACGGAGTAAACCAGAGGCACCTCCCGGTGCTCATTTATTATTATTATTAGTTTATTCCCTCGCCTTATTGTTATTATATATATATATATATATATATATATATATATATATATTGTCTTTATTTGTTTACCGGTGTCTTTTGTGTGTCATTTCTTTATTCTTAGCGAACGTGAGTGAAAAAGCAAGTGATGCCGAGCGAGGCCGCGGCTGCAGGAGCCCCCGCGCCGGTGAAGCGCGTGCCGGAGTGGCTCTCCGTCCCCGGCGGCCCGCCGGAGCCGAACCACTCCGCCTTCCGCGCGCGCGTGTCGGCGCTCGTGGAGGAGCGGCGCGGGCTCACTGAGGAGCTCAGGCAGCTGCGCGCGCAGCTCGGCCCGCGCGAGGCGAACGACGCGGCCGGCCGCGAGCGCGACGGGCTGCGCGCGCGGATGGGTGAGATCGACGCGCAGCGCAAGCTCGAGCAGGACATGCGCTTCCGCAAGAACGAGGAGATCCAGAGCGTGCAGCGGACACACGAGGAGCGCGCGGCGAAGCTCCGCGAGCTCTCGGACGAACTCGGCGGCTTCAAGTCGCTGAAAGAGATCGACGACGCGATCGCGTACGTGACGCGGCGGATGGAGACGAGCGGCGGCGGTCTCGCGGCGGAGAAGCGCGCGGTGCGGCAGCTCGCGCGGCTCGAGGAGGCGAAGAAGTATCTCCTCGAGCTCCAGCCCCTCACCGAGGCGATCGCGGAGGCCAAGCACCGCGAGGCGCTGCTGCAGCGCGAGTGGCAGGAGATCAACGAGCGCGTGCGGCAGCTGAGCGGCGAGTACAACGAGCAGCGCGTGGCGCGGCAGCAGCGCGGGGAGGACTCGCGCGCGGCGGGGGCGGAGCGGCAGGAGATATTCAAAAAGTCCAACGCCCTGCGCGCCAAGGTGAAGGCGCTGAGCGACGCGATCCAGGGCGCGCACGACGAGCACCACCGGGCGGTCGAGGCGTGGAACGCGTGGCGCGCGGAGGCGCAGGCGCGGTGCGCCGCGAGGCGCAAGGCGGAGTGGGAGGAGCGCCAGCGCCGGCGCCTCGAGCGGCAGAGCGCGGCGAAGTTGGAGGAGAAGCGCGAGCGGGCGCTGCGCGCGCAGGGCGCCCACGAGGCGGAGCGCGCGACGTGCGCGCTGCTGGTGCAGTACCTGCGCGACCAGCGCGAGATGGTGCGGCGCGAGGAGGCGGCGCTGCGGCGGGAGACCGCCGCGGCGGAGTTCGACCCGTCGCGGCACCTCCCGCCCGGCGCCGTCGTCATCAGCGACGGGAAGAAGTGGGCGGCGAGGGGCCGCGCAAAGGCGCCGCGGCGGACGCGGCCGCCGGGGGCTCTGCGGCACGGCGCGGAGAAGACGAAACTGTTCCACAGCATCGGCGAGGAGCCGCCGGCGGCGCTCGCGGACGTCGACGCGGCGGTCGCGCGGATACGGGCGAAGATGGAGGAGTACGGCGCGCAGATCCGGACGGGGGAGCTCGAGCTCTCCAGCGATCACGAGGAGGAGGAGGAGGAGAGGGAGGAAGTGAAATGCAAAGAGGAAACCAATGAGGAAAGCAAAGAGGAAACCAAAGAGGAAATCAAAGAGGAAACCAAAGAGGAAACCAAAGAAGAAACCAAAGAAGAAACCAAAGAGGAAATCAAAGAGGAAACCAAAGAGGAAAGCAAAGAAGAAATCAAAGAGGAAACCAAAGAAGAAACCAAAGAGGAAAGCAAAGAGGAAACCAAAGAGGAAATCAAAGAGGAAACCAAAGAGGAAATCAAAGAGGAAATCAAAGAAGAAGAACCAAAGGGTGAGGAAGCCGTCGCCGAGGAGACAGTGACGCAGTGATGCTCTGGAACATAAAAAAAGAAAAAAAAAAAAGAAAAAAACGACAACGGCAGAGGAAAACAAAGTGAAGTGATGAAAAAAGAGAGTGAGAGAGAGCACAAAAGGGTTCACTTTAAGTGCATAATTGTTAAACGTGACTTCGAACCGAAATGCCTTTTATTCCTTCTGAAGTACTTCACAGAAACTGAAACAAAACCAAAAAACAAAAACAAAACAATATATTCACTTGTAAGGAATCAAAGAGAGAGAGAGGGAGAGTGAAATAGTTCGGGATTCCTAGCAGAAATGAAATGATTTCACAGGGGGTGTGTGTGTGGAGGGCGAATGAAAAATCAATCAATAATGATCTGTCGTCGTTTTTCCTTGCTTTTCTTTACTTTTTATTTTATTCTTTTTTATTTGTTGGTCCTTCTGAATACGCAATCCTCTACTCACAAAGAACACATTCAAGAAAATAAAATTAAAGAAAAGAAAAAAAAAATATGTTCATTGCCTGTGCGTCAATATGAACGCTTTTTTTTTTTTTTCGTATATATGTGCGTGTGTGTTTGTTTGCTTGAAAAACAAAAAAAAAAAATGGATAAATTGAAAGAAAACATAATAGTGTTTTGAGACTGCGAAGGCGGAGGACTAAAAACGATAAATAAGAAAAGGAAAAAAAAAAAATGAAGAATTAGAAGGCGGATTATTTTTTTCTTTCTTTTTTTGTGTGTCTGATTGAGTCTTAGTCTATGATTATGGAAATATAAAAAAGAAAGAAAAACAAAATAGCAAAAGCGCCTTTACCATTTACACGCTGTGATACAATCAAAAAAACAAAACAAAAAAAGAATCAATTCCACAAAACATATAATTTATGAGAAAGTGTGTGATTGGAATTGATTTTATGCGCAACAGTAATTCGCTTTCTCTCTTTGTGTGTCTTTTTTGTTTTATTTAAAAATTAATTTAATTTTCTCTTTCTTTCACTTTGACTCCATGTGTCCCTCTTTTTTTTTTACATTCTGAGAGAGAGAGAGAGAGAGATAGATAGAGAGAGGCTAATAATAGTTGCGTGTACAGAAGTGAAAACAGCACAAAAACTATTAACTGAACAAGCACGAAAGCAAAGAAAAGAAGAAACACGGAACCAAAGGATTAAAAACAAAACAAAACAAAACAAAAAAATTACGGTAAGAAGAAGTGAACTGTATTCAGGATGTCGCAGCTGGCCCACAACATTTCGCTTTCTATTTTTGACCCCGTGAGCAAATATCGGGCGAATCGCATTGTCTGCACGATTGGTCCCAGCACACAAAGCGTGGAGGCTCTCAGGGGTCTCATGAAGAGCGGCATGTCCGTTGCCCGCATGAACTTTTCGCACGGCAGCTATGAGTATCACCAGAAGACCATTGACAATGTGCGCACGGTCGCGGCGGAGCTTGGCCTTCACATTGGCATTGCGCTCGACACGAAGGGACCGGAGATCCGCACCGGACTCTTTGAGGGCGGCGAGGCGCTGCTCAAGGCGGGCGACACCGTGCTCATCACGACCGACCCCGCCTTTGAGAAGTGCGGGTCGAGGGAGAGGTTCTACGTGGACTACGCCCGGCTCGCAATGATGGTGAAGCCCGGCGGCTCCATTTACATTGACGACGGTGTGCTGGATCTTAAAGTGATGAGCAAAGAGGACGACCAGACGCTCAAGTGCTACGTGAACAACACGCACCGGCTGACGGACCGCAAGGGCTGCAATCTGCCCGGCTGCGAGGTGGACCTCCCGGCCGTGTCGGAGAAGGACCGCGCGGATCTGCAGTTTGGCGTCGAGCAGGGAGTGGACATCATCTTCGCGTCATTTATTCGCACGCCGGAGCAGGTGCGCGAGGTGCGGGCGACACTCGGCAGCAAAGGCAAAGACATACTCATCATCAGCAAAATCGAAAACCACCAGGGCGTGCAGAACATTGATGGGATCATTGCCGAGAGCGATGGCGTCATGGTGGCGCGTGGAGACCTCGGCGTGGAGATCCCCGCGGAAAAGGTCGTCGTTGCGCAAATGTTTGTTATCAGCAAGTGCAACGTCGCAGGAAAGCCAGTCATTTGCGCGACACAAATGCTCGAAAGCATGACAGTAAACCCGCGCCCAACCCGCGCAGAAGTCTCCGATGTGGCGAACGCCGTCTTTAACGGCGCCGACTGCGTTATGCTCTCCGGCGAGACAGCAAAGGGAAAGTATCCGAGCGAGGTCGTGCAGTACATGGCCCGCATCTGCGTCGAGGCACAAAGCGCAACGAACCATAATGTGCTGTTCGACAGCATCAAACGCATGCAAAAACTGCCAATGATCCCCGAAGAGGCCGTCTGCAGCAGCGCAGTGAACTCTGTATACGAAATTAAAGCAAAGTCACTGTTTGTGCTCAGCAATACGGGACGGACCGCGCGGCTCGTCAGCAAATACCGACCGAACTGCCCCGTCATTTGTGTAACCACACGAATGATTACGTGTCGCCAACTCAATATTACATATGGCGTCGATAGCGTATTCTACGACGCTGAGAGGTACGGCGCTGACGAGGACAAGGAAAAACGAGTGCGCTTTGGTATTGAGTGGGCAAAGAAACGCGGATACATTGAGACAGGGGACTTGGTGGTTCTCGTGCACGCCGACCACAAGGTGAAAGGTTATGCAAACCAGACACGCATCCTTATTGTTCCTTAAATGTTATCCTTATGCGTACATGGAAGATCATTTCTGTTTTCAAATAGAAGAGAGAAGAGGGATAATGTGTGGAGGCGGAGGGTGTGTGCATTTTATGTGGGTAAATGTACCAACAGCTCTTAAAAAAAAAAAAAAAATGAATAAAGGAGGTGAGCTCGCACAAGGATTTGCTGTTCTTGAGGTTATTTAATTGTGCTCTGTGCCCAACGTATCAGTTTGGGGGGAAAGTACGCACAAACACACACACACACACACACACACACACACACACACACACACACACACACACACACACACACACACACACAAGAAGAACAATAAAGACAGCGACAAATAATTGTATTGGAATGTTATCAATTCAGTGGTCTTATACCGGAAGAAAAAGATTAAGACGGGAACCACGATGAAAGACAAAGACAAAGAAGAATAAAGCAAAACATTCTATTATGTTGATTGGATGAAGGGATTTATATGTATGTATATATATATATATATATATATTTATATAAGAAAGGGAATGAATAAGCCAGAGCGGAGACGTCAGTCCTATATCTCTCCGTATATATATATATATATATATATGTATATAAATATATATATATATTGTTGTTTGAGTACTGGGTGATTAAAATGAAGTGTTCTCGAACTATTTTTTTTTTCTTGTGGTAAAACACAAAATAATAAGAAGAGTTGTGTGGCATTGGAAATAATTATCAAACTAATCAGAATCAAAAAAAAAAAAAGGAACTAACAGAATATGATCTTTTGCATTTGAAAAAAAAAAAAGACACTGTGCAATTAAAAATGAAGAAGAATCCATGTCTACATGCAACAAAACAAACAAAAAGCAACAACAAACTTTTGTGACGAAGTTTCTCATACTATTGCAATGATCTCTAATGTTGAGAGGGCGGCTGAGGCAATGGGACTGGAAAGGCGGAGGGTCAACTTGGGGCTTGAATTACGGGAACACAGAGAAAAAGGGAAAGCTCAAACAGAATGAGGAATTAGAAGAAGAGGAGCGAAAGGTATTGTATGAAAAGGGTTTTGCCGGAAAAATTACAAGAAGAAAGTTGCAAGGTGCTTTCGTTTTTTTTTTACTTTTCTTTTCGATACTTTATTTTTATTTTTGTTTATTACGTGGAGTGACTCTTTTCTGTTTTTTTTTTTCTTTGCGTATTTTCGTGTATTTTACCTTTTTTCTTTCTCTGATATTTCTTCACTTTGCTCTTTTCTACTTGTCTCTTTTTTTACACACATCATCTTCCCCCTCTCTCACTCTCTCTCTCTCTATATGTATATATATATAAAGATATATCTTTTTTTTTTTAGATTCGAGATGCAGTATAAGGCCTCACCCCCCTCGCCCGACAAGAGAGCGTATCAGACGATATTTCCGCAGTACTTGGACGCGAGCATTCTGCCGAGCGATGGGCGGCGCCTCACGAAGGCGCAGTCCGTTGAGAACCCGCAGCTTGAGGAGATCGCCGCGGCGCTCGCCCAGCTCGGCTTCAGAGACCTCTTCGTCGACCGCGGCGCCTCGCTGCCGCGCGCGCAGGCAAGCGTGCGGTTCGCGGTCGTCCCGCGCGGGTGCGTGCGGGTGGCGATCAAGCGGCCGGCCGCGGAGCACTACGTGCGGAAGAGTGACTTCGACACGCAGACGCGCGGCCTGGCGGTGGAGGGCATCGCGAGCAAACAAGAGGTCCTCCGCCGCGTGGCGGAAGTCATCAAGTCCACCGGCGGGCCGCGGCCGCAACTGCCAACGGTCGCCGCCGCGACTGCGTCACTCACGCGGAAAAAGTAAAGGAGCCATCAGTGCCGTTAACACCGGAGAGGGAAAACAAAACGAAAAGCAAAAGAGTTTTTGTGCAGTTGCTACGCGCACAAAGATACACCAATGAAATTCCTTCTATTCGAATAACGTGCACTTTTTTTATCATACAGCTGTTCTTGCTAAACGAATATTCTTTTTTTTTTATATATATGTGTGTTTGTCTTGCTCACTCTTCCTGGAACATGAGATATTGATATACGCTTGTTTGCTTATATGTACCCTCACTAAGAAGTACAGAGGATTAAGAAAAGATTGTTTTTATTACGCAAAAAAAAGAAAAATAAAAAGAAGAAAACATTTCATTTATCAATTAGGTTACGTTTTCGCAAATATGTTACACATGCGAGCGCAATAAAGCAACTGACCAATTGCGCAGGCACATCAGTAGAGCTTATACAGTTTGCGCGAAGAGGCTTTAAGGAACATGAAAGGATGAAAACTACAGCTGTGCCTTTGCTTCTGTCTTTTTTTTTTTTCTTGTTGGGTTTTAGCATTGTGTTACGAGGACCTTACGGTTTCTGTTTACTTCCAATGACGCGTCTGAAGTGGATCAGAGCCTGTGCTGTTGCTTTTGAAGAATTTCATTGGGGCCTTATTTCTAAGTTTTTGCGTGGGTTGCCAAATACCAAAAACGGTGGTGCGCATGTGACACATGCACGTGTGTGTGGTGCTTAAGGATTCGCTTCAACGAAACAGTGAGGAGGAGGTGGCGAGCTGTACCTCTCTATTGCCCATAGGCTCATGGCCCAGTGGCTAGCTGCTTGTTCCCATTGGGATGACGCGGAGTGTGAAAATGGCATTTTTATTAGCAACGGAACGAATGGGGACCGCATTGCTTTTTAGGAGTTTTTGTTTTGCCAATCTTTAGCAAAGGGAGGGGGTTTGCAGCAGCAAAAACAAAACAAAACAAAACAAAACAAAAAAAAAGAGTGCTGATAGAATTAATCACGATGCCATGGGATTGCTTAACTGCAGCCCTTGTAGATGCGGAGAGTGGGAGCGGCCTTTCATTTCAACAGCAATAACAGTGGATGCGGTTAGTTTGTTCAATTGGTACTTTATTGCATGCACTCTACGAGCCTGTGGGGAGGGTGCCGGGTGAAAGCGTGTAATTATAACTCGGAGGGGTACTGTGCACAGGTTGTGGCTAAATAGGAGAGAGGGGGGCGTCTCACGCAGGAGCGGATAAACGAGGTTTTAAATTGCATGTCACGAGGAGAGGTATGTGCAAGCGCTGAGGCGAATACCGAAGAGACCGCAAAGGAAAGGGGTACAAGCACGCAACTGAGAAAGAGAACAAAAGAAGGCTATGAGGGATTCATAGAGTTTATGGACAACGAAAAGTCAGGGAGTGAGCGTGTCCAGGTGATCATGCTACTCTCAGAGAGAGGACGGCCATGCTCGCGGTCAAAATTCCGGTTTGTCTTCGATTATTAAGAATTTAACGAATTCAAGCGAACGTGGCGCGGCGTTAAATACGATGTGTGTGATTGCTTTGTTGAACATCTTAAGCCTAAGAAGAAATTGCAAAAATGCCTTTTGATTAGGACTTCCGGAATCGGTAAATCAGTAGCCGCCGGCTCCTATTTGCGCTTTCAGGTGTTGCGCCACAATTCGTGGATAATAGTTGTTGGGGTTGGCGTAGTTTATTGGTTTATGGACATATCTTTTATTGTACAATGCCACAAAACAAGACACATTCAGCAAAGTTGTTAGTTGTGTGGATATGGGTTTAAATATTGTCATATGTACTAGGGGATGCGATATCTATAACCCTTCACGGAGGAAGGGTGAACAGCCACGCAACTTGCCGTATTACTTAGGATATCTTTTGTTCTCTTATAGAAGTGAAGATAAACTCAAGGATCGTTAGAGGAAACGAGTAACGTACCCTGCCATTAAGCATTGTCCTGAAGAACGCGGCGTCAAAACAATGTGCTCGTCGCTGAAGCGAGATGGTCCCGATATGTTCTATTATTGGTGAGTGGAATGATTGGCCTTGCATGCTCCAAGTGGGTCTAACTGTGCGTTATGCTCTTGATGGTAAAGCTCTCAGTTGCTGTAGCGTAGTCGCCGACAGACACCTGGGAAGCAACGAGGCCTTGACTGCGGAGCAGTGCGTTGGCGCGTGGCATGATGATTTGTGACCAA
>JASANW010001130.1:0-10336 GCA_030849725.1 Trypanosoma boissoni
TGGGAATGCAGTTGCCACTCTTCATGTACACTTTTGCACACATTGGTAATAGTTTGACTCTACAAGTGTACATAGGGGAGAGAGCATTGTGCATATCGTACCACTAAAGTTTTGTTAAATAAAACTGTCATTCTATATCCTCCGCCACAAGAGACTGAAGCATTTGTTTGTGTCCCCGCACTGCCTGTGCTGGTGGCACAGAAGCGCTCCATAGGAATCTTTAGGGCACTGCGCTTAAGCTTCTGCGCTTGCATAGCCTGCAAGTGTATTTCTCTATGGAGATCTATAGCCATTGCATTCATGATGATGGCTAAAGATATGTTCTGTGTATACTTCGTTTTTACCCTGGTACGCAATTATAATGTGTTTCAGTTATTCGTTGTGTGTTTATATACAATTACACCTTCTTTGAACACTCATCTTGTACTTATCTCATGGTCGTTGCTGTTCTCGCTTTTACACTAGTGTAAGACGCTAAAAGGTTTTCAGTTTGTTTTTATCCATTGGTGCAAATGATTCGCTCTTGTGTGTTTGGTTTATTGGCACTTACACTGTGCCTCGTGAATTGTTTGTGTGCAAACGCTACTCATAGTACAGTAAGTGCGGATGAAAATGTTGCGGAAGTACAAAAATCATTAAAGGGAGTGATTGCTGATGCAGATAGCCGTCTCACTACAGCAAACAACACAATCTCAAGGATGGAACATTTCAAGGAGCTTGCCGAGAGAGCAAAATCGAAAGCAGATAAAAGAACGAAGGAAAATGAGGAAATTCAAAAAGTTGTTAAGCAAGTGCAGGATGCATCAGACAAAATTGTAGACCTGTATCAAAAGTATTATACAACGGCGATAAAATACCGTGATGATATAATGGCGTTGCACAAAAATGCTACAGAGTTGGATAAGGCAAGTAAATTATGGTCTGCTGGAAGCGCAAATGCGAAGGCTTCAAAACAACTCACAAACATTGAAGATACCAATAATAAAGCAAAAGAATTGAAGGAAACAGTACAAAGAATGCCACTCCCTAGCGATGTGGAAACTGCAGAGGGAAATATTTCTAACTATTATGAAAAAATTCAACTCGCAGAGTACCACTTCGAGAGTATTGACAAAGTTGCCAATATGAACAAATATTTGAAAGAGGCTGATACTTATATTAAGAACACAGAACTGGAGAGGGATAAAGTCAATGCCACTCTTAAAGAAATGAAGAAACTCTACAAAAACCTCCCGGCGGATTTAACGAAACACATTGACTCATTGTATACTGTGGCTGAAGCTGAGTTTACATCAGCTTCAGGTGCAATAAAACGAGCCGAGGATGCAAAGAATGTGATGGTGAAAGAAAAACCAGAAGCTGATATTGCTTTTGCAAAGGTTACATCTGCACAAACGAGTAACGCTGCGGCGAGTGCTGTATACGATGCTGACCAGTTATATCGCAAAATTGCAAATGCATTTGACACAATACGATGGGCACTCAACTCCGCCAAGAACTCTGCTGCCAAAGCAGAAAATAAGCGAAAGGAAGCAGAAGAAAAGATATCGGAAAGAAACACTAAAAAGGACACTGCAAAAGGAACAGAAACCGCTAAGTCATCAAATGCAAAGGAGCGCTCTGGGATTGTGGAACACATAACGGGGCATTCTCTAAAGATTGAAAAGATGGAAGTACCAAAGATGCAATCAGGAATATCCAATCCAGAAAAATCAATAATTGGAACTTTTGAGAAACCAATGCATAAAGTATCGGACCAATCCATTATTAACGCAAAATCAGAAGAAACAAAAGGTGAAAAAACAGAGCAAACAAATGCTGAACAAATAAAACAAATCAATCGCGAGAAAATATATGCACTCGTGCAGCACAACATGAACCTTTCAGCTGTTGCGGGAAAAGTGCCTCAATGGGGTCCCAGACAGGACAGTGCAGTGACTGTTTCTGTGCAACTGCTGATGACAATGATTGTATGCGCTGCACTGCTCTGAGTATGTTTCATACACGCAGAGAGGGGAAGCAATTGGCATTCATTGCTAGTGAATACATTTTCAGGGTTAAGGAACACTTTTTATTCTTAATTTATCTCGTTTTATTCCATACACGTGAAGACTACGCGCAGAGTTTCTCGTACGCATCTGTTTTCACTTTAGTTAAGAATTATTTTAAATGGATACATCAGTGTCCGATTTTTTTACTTCTTCATTTAAGTATACATAGCTCTTTTAAAGAGCATGTTTCTCTTTATTCTGATAAAAATGTTTTTTTTTTTTTGCAAAGCATACTTTTTCGAGTTCCATCAATGGAACTAACGAAACTGTGTTTTCTTGGGCTACATAATCATAAGGATACATTTTTTGAAGAAAAATTTTTCTTTTTTTTTGAAAGCTTGCGAAACGAATGGTAGAAACTGACTATTGGTACAAGATGGCTTTAAGTGTTTTCTTGTTTTCTGAGCCTTCTGGTTTAGCTTTTATATATGTAAGGTTTGAAAAATACAATATACAAGTTTACTTGAAGTTATCCGGAAATGTTGGCAACGGAGCAATCGTGTTTCTCTTCTGTGTGTGGTGGGAGACAGACACACGAAATACATTAAGAGTGTTTCTTATACAGAATGGGATAAACACAATTGCTGTGTCAGTCCTGTCCAGCAATGCCTCCGGAACTAAACTATAGGAATGTGAGGGGCTTTATCCATTGAACAGGGAATGTGTGTACTTCACTACGGGGGATTATAATGTCCTCTTGGAAAAAATTCAGTCTGTGTATGCATTCGATGTCCATGGCAATAGATAGAGTGTTCTTTAGTGGCATTTCAATAAGCGTGTCTGGCATTAAACACTAAATGCGAGGAAATACAATTACAACAATGGATTGTAGTATATGTGTACGAGTGCGCAGGGGCATAGTTGTCTGATGAGACGTATCGCACATATCTCGCGGCACAATAAGAGGTGCAGCAATCCGAACAACAGTCGACAATCTTGCTATGCCTAGTGGATAAACTTCGGGAGACAATTGAGAAACAAAATAAGGAAATGCAACAAACTTTAAGGCAAAGGACTATTGGAAAACAATATACACAGATTCCTTTTTCCCGAGACTCCACCGAATGCTTTACGTGTGAGGAGAAGGCCCTCTATTGTAGATGTTATATGGAAAAGGGTATACAAATAAAGAGTCTCCAGCACAGCGTCCTGAAGAGTGTAGCTGAGGATTCAGACAATAACTGTGGAAAATGTCTATATGAGCGAAGTAAAATATACGATTTTGGGAGGGGGGCAATCCAATGTATGATGAAGTCTTCCCCGCAAGAGTTTATTACCGCACATAGTACAGTATTTAACAAAGTGTTATGACCGAGCGCGGCGTACACAGACGCTTGTGAGGCCTTCACTAATTGGGCACAGGTGACACAAACAGAAGAATGCTCAGCAGATTCATTTGGAAAGAGGCAATACCCTTTCACAATCCCTGAGCACAGAATCATCTTGCACAGATAAGGGCTTGCATGAGAAAGGGATTCAAGCCACGTGGAATTATGCAGTTTTAGTGCAAAGCCCTGCGGATTACATTATTGCGAGAGTGCCTCATCCAATGAAAAGAATTAGCGAAAGGACAGTACTTGCAAAGGGAAGCGCTGGAGGCCCCTTAAATGCGCTTTCAGCAGTTCTCTTTTTTTTTTTTATGTACAGTGAGAAAATTAGAGTCTACAATGAGATACTCTAATTGGTATGAATTATTGTACGGGTAAAACCTCCATTTCAGGAAAAACCATTCTAATCTCCTTCCACTCATTTTTTTTAATTGCTTGTATGAATAAAAAGGTAATTGCTACTCTTTTTGGTATACGATATAAGCTGTTAGCTTTACTCTTTATGATATAATTTGGAGCGAGTAGTTTTACGCTCTTCGTTTATCAGAACTCAATCAGTTCAATATAACTGTGTATAAATTCTTTTTTTTTTTTTTTTTTTAAATCTGAGTCCAATCATATATTTTTTTATCTATGAGTTGAAGTTTTGAGCTTTTATCGCGTCATTATGCAATATTGCTACTACATGAATTGCTCATAGACAGCTTTTTTTTTATCTGTTTATGTTATCTTTAACTGTCCGTTATACTTTTGTATTGGGGTGAAGTAATATGACCTTTTATGACAATTTACATTTCTTATGTGTTTTTAACAAACAGTGTACAAAACAAAACAGATTGAACTCCGAATGCTCTTGATGTGGTTTACTTTTCTATAAATGTATTTACAATAGAGAAATGTGCTGTTGACTCTGTTAGAACTCGACAGAACCTTTATTATCGGAACGCTTTCAAAAATCACAAATGTTTAATGGTAATCAGCATTTGATTGACAGTATACGTTTTATACATTTTTTTTTCTGATACAAAATACAGAGACGTCTATTTCAAAACATTATTAAAAATAAATCGTACGCATGATTTGCCTTCCTGTTAATTATTGATGTTATGCATTTGTTGCAGCACTGATTTTTAAAGTTTTTTTTTTTCTATGCGCAATCCTATAACAGTACATACGGGAAAAGTTTCAAACGGACTCTCCTCAAGACATATGTGCCACTGTGTTGTTCTTATGCAAGTAACCATTTCATTGCCCATTTGCTGTCCTGAACTGTAATAAACGTACACGAAACACGTTATGTATTAGCTATTATGACTCTTCGTTTTTTAGTTTTGCTATTTCTTTGCTTCATTGATTTTTAAAATAAAATTGATCTATGCTTATCTATAAGTTGTGGCTTCCTCTGCTTTTTTTTTTGCATGGATTCCGCCCAGTCATGGCTTCATAGCCAAACTCGTAGTGTTGACAGCTAAGAGTTGAGCCAATTCATAGGAGAAGAAAAAAGAACTGAACGAAAGGCCGACCACTCACTGGTGGAGTTCTGGTGGTTGCAGAGATGGCCTCATCTTCCTGTGGCTCTCGTGCAGCATAACAAAAAGCATTTCAGAGAGCTTCTTGGTTCTTAATGTGTCAGTCTCCGTGGCCTTTCGTCAGAGTCAATGAGTTATTTATTGCAGAGTGTGCAGGTGTAGTGGGGAACATAGGCCTGGTACAGTGTGAGTACTAGTTTGTGTCTGTGGTGTCGTATGGTGAGGAAAAGAAAGGATTATAATCTTGAGTTGCATAGATATCGTAACAATGAGCCCTCTTTTTTTTTTTTTGAGAGTGCATAATATTATTACAGAAAGGGCTTACTATCCAATGCGATTGAATGCCATTACCTTTTTTTACTTTCTTTCATTTTTGTCTTTCGGGAAACTTTGTATTATCCAAGTTTTACACTGGTCTATCAAGGATATGGTGTGGTGCTGTCCAGCGCAAACACTATAGACAATGTACAGATATTCCGTTTGGTATCGTTTTCCAAACTCTGTGTGATGCATCTCACGGTGTATTTGCTCTTTTATCTGATGGTCTTTCAGGCGTTGTGCATTTAATGCACATTTCTGTTGAAAGACAAACAATGAATTGCAAATACGCAAAACACGTTCTTGTTCGTTCACTATATTTTTCTCGAAAGCTAACTAGGACAAAAAGAGACAAAAGTAAGGATATAAAAATAGTGAAAATGCAACTTATGACTGGAATTCCCGCGTTTTTACTTTTCCTATTTATGGCAAATCTTTGCAGTGGAGACACCGGTCGTGAAATAGTTTTAGTCTTCAAAGGTAACGAAACGGAGGTTCCATATCAGGAGGATAATGGTTCAATAACAATACGCAAACCCCTTTCATTTCGTGCTCCAGCGTTTGTCGGTGGAGTTTTTAACGGAAAGGAGTTCTTTGTGGTTCTTTGTGATGCGCGATACTTTGGGTGGTCAGACTGGACTTTCATTGAGGGAGCGGCCAGGACAAGCTATGGAGACTACAGAAAATGGAATCCTGCGGAGATTTACGCCAAAAACACACGGAAGAACGCAAAGTACTCTAATGTGGGGGCTCTTACAGCAGTGATGAAAGGAAACAAGATCTATGCGCTTACTCCAAGTTGGGACAAATCAGAATATGCCTGGACCAGGCACCGTGCAGATGCCGGGTGGGACCTTATAATGATTGTTGGCACTGTCACGAATTCCAATGGTGGTGGTGTGTCTCTAAAATGGGATAAAGGAACATCACTAAAATACTTACTTCCAAAAAATTTACTTGGGGCACAGGGAAAACAGTTCATTGGTGGAGTGGGCAATGGTGTGGTCACAAAGAACGGTACAATCGTTTTTCCCATCCAGCTTGCAAACACTAGGAACAAGTATACCTCTTCCATCATGTACTCTAAAGATGACGGTTCCACATGGATTATGGGGAAAATAACAGAATCAGGTTCATCAGAGGGCAGTGTGGTCGAATGGGGAGATGGGAAACTGATTCTCTTTACCCGATATGACTTTCTAGGGTATCGCAAAGTTTATGAGACGGTTGATATGGGCGTCACATGGAAAGAGTCTCTTGTATTCTCGCGAGTGTGGGGCAATCAACCAAGCCGTAATGGCGTGGGAAGCCAAGGGAGTGCCATCACAGTTCCAATAGATGGAGAAGATGTATTGCTTATTTCGCATCCACTGAATACAAAAGGCAAATACAATCGTGACACACTGCAGCTGTGGATGAGTGATGGGAAGCGCATATTTACCGTTGGGACAATCACTGAAGATGGCAAAGGAGAGAACTCTGGGTATTCTATCTTGAACTATATTGGCAATCATCTTTACAGCGTATACGAGATCAATCCGTTTGGAGAATGGAACAATTACGATGCGAAGCTTAAAGAGTGGGACAGAATCCTTGCACTCAGTCCGCTGTCAGAATTTTTTGAAAGCGTTAAGAAGACAGTGCGTGAATGGCGACTACTGGATGCCAAGCTTGAGACTATAGGCATTCCAACGGATGTACTTGTGGGGTTCTTGGGAGACAATAGCGATGAGTATGTATGGGAAGACATGTACAAATGTGTGAAAGCCAGAGTAAAGGGCGCAACACATGTAAAAGGAGGACTTCTTTTCGATGCCGAGCCTGGCAGTGGGGCGCAGTGGCCAGTGCGGAGCCAAAGACAGAATCAGTTTTACATATTCACCAGACTGCAGTTCACAATTGCGGCCACAGTTGAGATTTATGCTACAAATGAAACCGGGGACTTCTCGCTGCTTGGTGCCAGTGTGGATGCTGAAGGAAATAATGTGGTGCTCGGCATTGGATACACGCAGGACAACAAGTGGTATGCAGTGCATGGTAATGGTGTGAAGATTTCCACTGAAGCCTCGCTTGAGCTGCAGAAGGAGTACCACGTTGCACTTACATTTGCAAAAGGTGTGGGTTCTGTGTATGTGGACGGAGTGGCCCTCATAAACGAAATAAAATTGACATACAGTACAGCCTCGATCAACCACTTCTACATGGGCGGGATTGGAAAATCCTCAACAGCAAATGGCATTTCGGGCACAGTGAAGAATGTGTTGCTGTTCAATCGGCCTTTGAACCAAACTGAAATTGATGGACTTGCAACCGCGAGTAATAATGGTAAGATAAACGAAGTGCTATCAGATCGTGGCAGTATGAAAGATGCCAATGAGGGAAGAGATTCTGCACACATGAATAAAAGTAATAATGGGACAGTGATGTCCTTTTTCTTTCTTGCTTGGGTGTGTCTTGTTTACACTGTGATTGTGTTTATGTGGCTATGAACAGTTGTGCTGAATTATATCTCTGCGCATATAAATATATAGATGAGTTCTCATACTTATAATCAGAAACAAATTTGCGCAAAGCGAGAGCACGACAACTAAAAAAAATGCATACATGAAAATCTTATTTGTGCTGTAGAGAAAGAATGTGAGGTGGAGCTACATACTTTTGCGAATGACAAACAAGTTGCGAAACAAAGTAAAATATTTATTATTGTTTATAAGTATTTTCTTTTCTTTGGGGAAAGGAGTGGGGGTTGCGTGCCTTTTTGCCTGTTTTGCTTTTATGCTCGTCTTCTGGACTCATCAAATTGCTCTCTGGGGACGAAAGATGATAGTATAAGAAATGTGGACATTATAAACGGCAAAAGTTTTATTTTGATGCTTGGTGGTGCCGAGTGTTTAGTGTGCTTTCATGAAATGAAAACTAAAAAAAAAATTGCAAGATATTGTGGATAATGAATTTATAATTGTGCTGTTTACAATAGCTTTAAGAACAACATTATTTCAATAAGGTACAAATTATATAAAATAGTTGGGCTATATAATATAATATGCTAGAAATGAGTTATGGTAAAATTTTGATTGGAGTATTTTGTCTAGTTTAGGAAAAATAAATAAAACAGAGCTATCATCAGTATTTTTTTTTGTGTATTTATAAAAAAAACAATTGTTATTGATTCACCGAAATTAGATAATTTTCCTTTTTTTTTTTTTTAAATATTTGAATACATGTTTAATACAAAAGACCCAACAAAATTCCTTAAACATATTACTAGGACTACACAATGGATAGTCGTGTGAACATGATACACACTGCCGTACATTCATGCCATAAGCCAACAAACAGAATTACTTTGAGTGATTGGTGAACTCACTGCGCTGACGTTACTTAAGAATGAGTACAAATGAGTCTCTCTGTGACTGCTCTGTAGAAGCAATGGTGTACTGTGCCTTTCTGATGTTAATAAGCTTTATATGAAAAAAAAAACATTTTGGTTACACGTGCGTGAGATATATGGCAGAGGAGAGGACATACAGTGCTGGTGAACTTTTGAATACACGTATGGAAAACTGTGTTTCTTTATATATATATATATATATATATATATATGTATGTGTGTGTGTGTGTGCTCGTTTCTGTGTAGAAATTATTATTAAACAAGGAAGAACATAATGTGACATGTTAGGAGTTATGTAATCAATGTCAGATAGTTCAAATGAATTTAAAAGTTTGCCTGTTTCCCATCTTTTTTTTTGATTCTCCATAACTAACTGTGGATCGTGAAAAGCAAATACAAAAAACAATGTGTCTGAAAGTTTTCCCTTAATTCTGTGCTTTTGTATTAAATTATTGATTCCTATACAAGAAGTGAAAGAGTTACCAACTCATGACAAATATGTATTTCTTTGTTTTTCACAATTGACCAGACAAAGTATATATGTAGATTTGCACTTCATGCTGTTAGGTGCCGAATAATTGCATTTGCGGCTTCTTTTATTAGTAGATTCAGTTTCAAGTTTTAACAGTTAAAAAAAAAGTTTCGTTGATTTGACTTTTGTTTCTGTTCTGCTGTGAACGTAAGTGGCTCTGCGTACAGTGCAACGGATTTATCCTTTGGTTTCTAAAAAAAACAAAACATTTTACTTTTTTTTTGTTTGTTTGTTTGTTTGAAAAACAATTTTGTAAAGTAACTGTTTATTGTGCGGAGCCAAAGTTATGTTTGCAGGCGTTAAGCCAAACTGAAAAATTATATATAACATGTGCAAAGAGGGATAGCTTCGTTCATTTATAAATATATATATATACGGATAAATATTGAAGTAAATCTTTTTATTTATATATGTATGTGCTTTGTTTTTTTTCTTTTTTTCTGAACTCTATGCGAACTTCTGAACTGAATTGCTGCGCCACATAGTTATTTTCTTCATGATCTGTTTTTAAGTTTTTAGTGCGTGGGGTTTAAATGTCTATGTTTGAAATCATTTCGCATAATTTAAGGCAATACACACCTGATGCACTATGCGATGATAAACGATTTTTTATTTAGTAGAAAATTTTTCTGTCATTTTTTTTTTTGATTTTCAATCTGGCACTCTGGAAAAAAAAGAGAAAGATAGTTATAGATTAGAGATGTATGTTTCTTTGTACGTGAAATCCTTTGGAAGATGTTAGGCTTTACCTAATTGCTTTTAAAATTATAAAAAACAAATTACATTTGCAAAAAAAAAATAGTTAAAAGAATAATATTAAACAAATATTTTGAGATACCAATGTGTGACAGAATTACTTCCTCTGTCAGCACGGCATATCTATTGGGGCTGATTGCGTATAGTCAAGAGAGTTTAATAACAAACAGGAGAACAAAAGTATTACCAAAGTTTAGGCTGAGTACCGGGATTTGACTTGAACACGATGCTTCAGAGCAGTTTGTGTGTTATTAAAGCATTGTGGCTGCTGTGGAGACGGCATAGAAAAGATATGTGCTGAAGGAGTGATGACTGAACTTCCAACGAGGTGTAACAGATAAACTCGTCCAATGTTAGTGCTGTGCGTATTGAATCAGCACATGTTATATAATAACTTTACCTCAATAGAAGTGATAGGAGAAACAGAACAA
>JASANW010001131.1:0-10641 GCA_030849725.1 Trypanosoma boissoni
CATAGTTTTGTGTACACTATTATGCACAATTCGATAACTTTTTAGATACCACTGCCAGAACAGAGAAACATAGCGTACACTCTATCGATTACCTGAACACTTCCGGTTCACAAGAAAAACTACGCAACTGAGCCGAGAGATGTGGTGCAACAGCGCAATCGGAAAAACATTTCCTCGTGGAGAACAACCACAGCATCCATATTGTAAATAAAAGAACATGTGTTTAGTATCTTTATAAAAATGTATTTTGTACAGATATTTCAAGGTGGATTGTGGGAACCAGCTGACTTCTTTTGTAAAGTACCATATATAACTTCCAGTTCAGCACAAATGATAAACTTCTATTACTTGCCCTGATGTTGTGCCTGCTGCAGAGTGTAACTGTAAGATTCATTAGAGAAATCTGCCAATGTAATGCTGCAATGCAAATTCAATCAATCACATGCGAATCATTGTGACTCACCACCTGCCGCTGGACAGACAAAGGCTTCACAAAAAGATAAGTCTCGCCATGTCTGTCCTGTGCAAAAAAAAGTGCCAATGCAGCCAGCGGTACTTCAGGAATTGTGGATACAATACTCGAAACCAACTCACACACTATGCTGAATTGATGCATATTAGAAATGTTTGGCACAAATCCTTTGATTCCTCTGCGCGTAATGGAAATGTGTTGTTTTACCAAAATCCGCATAGGCTCAATATGTGTTTGCATTCTTTTATTGTGTAAGAGACATTAGTTAAACGCTATTTTTTTTATCTAAGGAATAGCGTTCACATTAAACATAAAACTGCATTATTCACTAATATATTGTGATTGCAATCTATTGTTATTGTTATGCATAGCAGTCGTGTCTGCCGGAATGCATTGTCTAATGAAAAACACACACATCATATTCAATCAACAAATATAACATAGAAAGCAAAGCAATTATTTTAATTACGAGACTGTTACAAGTCAGACCAAGATAAGTAAATCATGTAAAAAGCAAAAATAAAATTAAAAATATTAAATCTTTTTCTTTATAAATTCGACATTATCTGTACACAACAATTAGTAAAATATGTCTCTGTGTGTACACAAAAAAAAAAAAAAAACTTTTCTGTTTCCCATGTCGAATGTTATAAAATCAAATTGCAACTGTCTTGAAAGTCCTCTGATGTGATAGTATTTATTTGAAGACTATGAACTACATACATCTACGTGCAGCAAAGCCGAATACATCGCAAAAAAAAAAACCTTATAACCGGTACACACCGCTATTGAGAACGCATCACCTCATATCATTGTTGAAAATATGTTTAAAAAAAAAATGTTTTGTTTTTCAATAAATCACAATACTCTGAAGAAAATCGGAAAAGTTTGAGTAATCGCCACCAATGGTGCCGCAGACACACAGAAAGTCTTTGTCATTGACTTCAGTCATAAATATAACAAAAAATGCAACCTCTCACTCCTTCGTTCCTTCCTTCCTTCTGCGAGTTGCATACATTTGATTTCCTCAGCATTGAAGTTATATGTATTGGATAAATACGTATCTTCCACGGAGAGCCAAAGAACATATCCCTGAAAAAAAAAAATGTTTAAACCATAAAATAAATTTTCGGAGAAGATTTTACGCACAATGTTTCCTGGTTTATTATCTTCTGCATATTATTTTCTGTATTTTTTTTTTCGCTAGTGCTTTTTCATGTATAAGCACGAGTACGCATTGCGGTTTTCGTGTGGCGTAAATAAAATCATTCCATCCGAATAAAAGAAAACATAATTCATGTATACGATATCACGAGTAGTGCAACGAAAAAAAAAAAAACAATTGCAGAGCTGTCTTTTTACAAAATCAGGCACATTTTTTCAGGCAAGCACTGCTATTGCTTATCGTCTTTCAAGAATTGTTTTGTTTATTTTGTTAGAAAAAATCAGAGAACTAATTGTAAGGTAAATGGTCCTCATTGAATACATCAAAAGCAATACATTACATAAAAAAGGAAGAAGATTGTTTTCCACTATGTATTTTACAAACCACCGCATTACTCCACAATTATTCATTGAATGTGTTTACATATTTCAACTGAGTTGCCTTTCTGGCAATTTGTCAAACTACAAATCCCCATTAGCGCTCTCTAACAAAAAAAATACTTTCACTGTATGCGGCAATTGTGTAAGTGAATTCATACATTTGCTTGCACGACGAAACCCAGTGTCTTTTAGAGTTAATCATGAGGACATGTTTCTTTGTAAAACAAAAAAATGCACTGTAATGTATGTAAAGGTAAACCAGAAACTCTTAAACATACAGTGGCATAAGATTGCATCATAGCGTTGGTGTGAAAATAAGTTTCATTGAATTTGATATCCTCACAGACTCGGAGAGACTCTTTTCTGACATACTAAACAATTGTGTATCCACTAAATCATAAGTATGTTGTGCAAGGTTGGCCATCTATTTTGTACTACAAATTATTGACTTCAAGGAAGACGCATAAGGTAAAAATTTTTTCTTTTTTTTATAATTCGTGTAGCGTTAAAAGCTACTTTACGAACCATAATGTTATTCACATATTTGTAATACTCATGCTCCTCTGGTTTGTGAATGGCTACAACAAATTCAGAAGCAGGTAAACGGTGATTCGTGTGCAATCGATAATGTCCATCCGAAAAAAAGATAACGGGAAATTTAACTTCCTGTAGCAATCTTCCAATCATAACATCTTCATATTGCATGCTCATTGCAATGAACTCAATCTCTGTTTTATTACTGTACGGTAATGCCAGCAGTCTCTGAATTGGTTTGTATGACTGAAATGACTCAGCGGCATCTCGTGCAAGCGTAAAGCAAAATCCAAGCATATATCTAACTTTTCCTTTATCGCCTTTGGTGTTCATCTCTACACGTACGAAACTATATCTTCCCCAATAAGTTCGTTTTCTTGGAAATCTACGCAGGTCCGCCAGGTACTGCGGCACTGCAATAAATGTATCATCGTCGCCTTTTGCTATATACGGCACTCGGGGAAACTGACGAAGTGCAAACCGAAACCAAAAGAATGTTTTGCGACTGGAGCCGATTTCAGCCTCGAGTCCCCAGTAACCGTTATCGCTCAGAATTTTATCTGTGGAGGACTTCCCCTCATTCATCGGGTGAATCACAATGTCATGCCACTGCTCCGCCTCTTCCACCAATGTGTTGGAAAAAACAAAATTATGCATTTGATGCCTGGCCAACAAGTACAGCACGAGCATTGCGCCTGTGTAGTTATTGTGCCGCGTGGCAACTTCAGCAAATTGCCAACAAGTAATCCGTTGCATGTGACGGCGCCATCGCCTTACTGGTATGTCAAGGGACGGAAAGCCAAAGATAACTAAGAAGTTTCTCTTTTCCCACACACGCTGAGTACTCTGGCGGACAAAGCGGAGTGAATCTTCTTCATGATTGAATGTATCTTCCTCTTCTTCAGCGCTTTGTTCTTTAACATTACCGTAACGAGTTTCATTTACCTTAAAAACAAAAAGACAAAGGAGAGTGCAGAAGAGCCAAGAAATAAAATAGCGTAATCGCGCTGCACAGCACCTGCTCTTCCACGTATCCACCATCCCTCAGTTCCTGATAAATTAAATATCCTTCCTTCAACTAATAAAGCTTATAAAGATAATTCAATAAAAGTATAATAAGGAAAAGCAATAATTTGCAATATATTGCATTTATGCATTCCAATATGGAATATCAATACCAGGATTGTCTACACTAAGGATTAACACATAGTTTTTCTTATCAAATCTTCTTTATAGAATAACAAAATAACACAAAGTACAGCTTAGAATGCCTTTCAGCAAATACGTTTTACAATTGCTCGGCAAATAACAAAACACATGCACTGATAGTCGCACTGTCCATGTGGAAATTGTATACTGCGATAAATGCGCAAAATGCTGAATCACAGGTGCTTTGTATAGTTTTGTGTATTTTGTGCCACAGCACAGTATTCCCCACGGCCCCGAAAGTATCAGGAAAACTGCAATAAATCAAATGCGTACAGACAACTCACCAAGCACATCACAGTCATTGTATTCAATTAGACAAAGTATACTTTAGGCAGTGTGGAAGTTGTATAAAGCTCACTTGCATCGGACCAGAGATAAAGACACTGCACGCAATCCAATTCATTACGCAATGCATTCCGAAGTCAACTATCCATTAGGACAACAAACTAGTAAGGATGTGTGATGCCAGTAATACTTCTGCAAATAACCTATTTAAGAACCGTTATAGTTGCCTCATATAAACTAAATACGATTAACTGTAATGAACAGTTCTCATTAATATCCAATAGCTCATAAGACAAAGTTTTAATTATTATTTTTAAAACTTCATAATGAAAAAATAAGAAGGCACGCATGCTGTCTAAAATTGATAAATGTAAGGTACGCTTCGTTTTTTGTTACACACAGAAACACACAATTCCTTCTGTAACTCTCGAGAAACCAAGGCACAGCATATTATGCAAATGAGGCAAAAGCCGTTTTGCCAAAACATTCAGATACCGCAGAAAGACACAGACAGTTTACGAAGTGCCTATTTCTGTTGGCGGCATATAATGATTACCCACAGAGAACCATCGCTACAATTAGTTTACATTCCCATGTATCAGTGACTCGCACTCATTATTTGACAGTACACTGTGAAAAAGATACTTGACACTGTCTACTTCAAGTGCATCGAATTATACATGCGCAATAAAAGAACTAAACGCTAAGGAACAAAACAATCCATACGATATCAATGAAATGGAAATGTACTTGTTCATATATTATCTAAAAACACTGTGACATGCCCCGCTGTTCTGGTTCTTGCATTGTTTCATTTTTGAAAACTCATAACAGAATCAATACAATAAAGCGCTATCATTCTTCACAAACTGTGTCTTTAACACTGATGCCACGTCTGACATTTGTGGCAACCATCTGAGTAACATCACACTGCTTGGATATTAACAAGCAGCTAGGAGAAGACCAAATATATACAAGATATGCACTTTTGTGCATAATCTTTCCGTAGGCTTATACACACACTATTCTTAAAGCACAGTGAAGTCATTCACTTTTCTCCATTACTGGTTTTGCCTTCTAATCGTTGTAGGTAGAATATCACTCCAACTCCCCCTCCCCACAGCTATAACTAAAAGCCAATTGCGAAGGCAATCCCGAAAGATTTATTGAATAGCAGAGCGGATTATCACCAGTTAAAAAAGATAAAAAATAGTCAATGCAAAGCTATGCTCCAACTCTAACAAGTAGTTTTTTTTTTTTTGCGAAAAATCTCAGAACTGCCGCTTTCAGCACACGGTTCAAATGATATTTTCACTTTGAATAAAGTGTTCAGTGTTGTGAATAAATGCATATTTCACAGAATATCCACTTATCGATTCGGCCTCGACCTATCCTTACATTATACCTTAGAAGCTCAGCAAAGAGTAAAAAAGCGGAAGCAAGTGTATCTCTGAAGTAAATCAAAGTGCACCCGTATCGAAACAAAAACTGTCCATGACAATTACTAACAGCAATATATCGTTTTAGAAACAAGGTAAGGAATCTGTCAGTAGCAAGGTACGAAGTCACATATTAAAGAGCTCTTCCTAACCCAAATAACCCTCAGCGAGGAGGCGATCAAGGGAAGAGGTGGGAAAGCAACATTTAAAATTCTAATGAGAATAACCCCTTTAAAGAAAAACTGCGTCTTCCATTTGTTATAAACTCAAAATATGTAATGCAAAATGTAAATGAAATAATAAGATGTGGAGGCCCATGGAAAGACTAAGTATACTCATTTCAGTTGATATTCTATTCAAAAGATGCAAGGAAATTATATATATATATATATATATATATATATAGAATAATTAAAATTCATAACTTTCTATATAATAAAAGGTCCGCATACTTTACGTAATACTCATAACATATTCAGTGCAAAGCATAGGCCATCATTTATGTATTTTTATATGTATGGAATATATACTGCAATAAGTCTCTCCGCATAATGTGCAGAAACACAGTCACACATATCACAGAAGGGAAAACTCAATGTGGGCTGTCTGCAGTAATCTTTACAATCGTTGACATAGCTAATCAAATCTCCTCAAAACAACTACAGATAGCTGCTTTCGGCATCTCCAGGAATTCTCACATAATGAACGGTGCTACTGGGTATTTCATTCACTTGTTTTTATTACCCACAGGATAACAATACTCACAAAATAATTTCCACCACCACTGTATGCCTATAGTTTCAATCATATTAACTCAAACAGGCTATTCGACGGAAATACCTCCTTTCCAAACCTCCGCTCTCAAACAATTACCATGAAAAAATTCCACTGCACACTACAAATGCAAATTTGCCGCAAAAAAACAAGTGCAAACGTATGTACAAGTATTCAATGCAATTATTCCATTTTTACGTTTATCGACATAGAACAAGCGTGACGACCAAGAACAAAATATCCCCCAAGAGGCGGTCAAGATCTCGCCAATCTCACAGTAACAGTGACTCAAAGTGAACTCCCTTTGTACAATAAAAAGTAATATAACTTTGTGTGACACTCACAACTTGAAAATAAAAGAAACACAATAGCGCTACCGGAATGAACGTGCTTGCACGAATTACTGTTTCTTACGAGGAGGTCGGAGAAAAAATAAACGGGGTGACTTTTCCTTAATGATAGTAGCCTCTGTAGTCGTAGAATTTAACCAAAATCTTTTCATAAGAAAATAGTATTCATCCTCTGATGGAGCGTGAGTAACAACAAAGTTATTTGTTATAGTGACATTGCGATCCGTATGAAATCTTTCACCACCATCTGCAAAAATAATGAAAGAATAACCTGTGAGTTGAAGTATCCGGCCTATCATCACGTCTTCATGATCCATTGTCAGCAATGTGAATTCCGGCTCCAGGTCTTTGCTATAGGGGAGCAATGCAAGGCGTTGTAAAGGTTTATAAGAGACGAACTGTGTGGCGACATCCCTTGCGAGTGTCACACAATAGCCTAAAACAAATTTGACGTCACCTAAAGTACCATTTTTGTCAACTTTTACCATTGATCCAACATAGCGACCCCAATAGGTTCTAGTCCGTGGGAGGCGTCGCAAGTCCATCAGGTACTGTGGCACGCGAAGGAACATGTCATCGTCGCCTTTGCCCACATAAGGCACTCGGGGAAACTGCTGCAGTGCAAACTGAAACCAAAAGAATGTTTTGCGGCCAGACCCGATTTCAGCCTCTACTCCCCACCAACCTTTGCCATCTTTTATTTTGTTTGTTGTAGGATTCCCTTCATTCATGGGATGGATGATAATGTCACGCCACTGCTCCGCATCTTCAACCAATGCTTCCGATAAAGCAAAATTATTCAACGGGTGCCGAGCCAATAAGTACAGCACAAGGATTGCACCAGTGTAGTTATTGTGCCGCGTGGAAACTTCGGGAAACTGCCAACATGTGTTCCTCTGCATTTTTCGGCGCCACCGTCTTATTGGTATGTCAATGGACGGAATACCAAATACCACTAGGAAATCCCGCTCATCCCACACACGTAACGTTTTTTGTGGGATAAAGCAGAGTGGATGTCTTTGAGAGATTAATGAATTTGCCTCTTCTTGCGCTTGTAGTTTTTGACTGATATCGTTAAACATGTCTCTCACCTGAAGAATAGAGCCAAACAGGAAGAGACACAATAGACAAAAAGTACAATAAAGTAATCGCTTTACACTGAGTCTCATCTTCCATATTATTGACATCCTCTACAATTGAATACCTTTCAGTGTGCTTACTTAAAGTATTTCACTATACTGAGGGAGTTCAAGAAAAAGAGTGATAATACAAAGGCACAAGCCATATTGCAATGCATTTAATAGATTCAGGCATTTTCAGGTCTCACATCAGCATCTTTACTGTCTACAATACATGTCAACATATTATCTTCTCGTTACTTCATTTTTGTGATAAAATAATAATAATAGTGTACAATACAGCCTCAAAAACTAATTTTCGGCTAATATTTCTTACACACCGTCAACAACCATCAAAACATATAAAGAGATAGAACGTTACACTTCCAATGCAAAGATTGTATACTTTCAAAAACACTCACAACGAAGTATCACACATATTTCGTGTGATTTTCTGCATTTTGTGCCGCAAAGCGTAATTCCGCATGGCACCGCAAGCGTCACTCAAAATGCATGAAGTCACCTGAGTAAAAAACAATTCAAAAAAGCAAAAGCAGCCCAATAAAAGTAAAGGAAAAAATGTAGATTCTACTTCTTTATTACTGAAATTACAAATTGAATCACAGGAATCCAAGTCATCCAATGGCTCTTGGTATCGGATACAAAAATAGTATATAAGCCTTCGAGTGAGGATACTCAATTATTGCTTCAGCAATTTTGCTGAACAATTCCTTTATCTCTTGGCCGTTTCAAAAATCACATAAGTATTCATTGCCTTCTTCATCATTGAAATCCCGTTTAGAAAAGCAATATATGCATTCATTTATCAAAGCAAAACCGCAAACCTCGTCATTAATAATATTTCTTAAATAAAGAAGAATATATGGATAAGATATGAGTTAGCACACAAACTTTCTCGCAAGCTTTAAACCAATTT
The DNA here is from genome assembly GCA_030849725.1 of Trypanosoma boissoni. Classification (NCBI taxonomy): domain Eukaryota; phylum Euglenozoa; class Kinetoplastea; order Trypanosomatida; family Trypanosomatidae; genus Trypanosoma; species Trypanosoma boissoni. The sequence goes on from JASANW010001131.1 coordinate 8,664, forward strand.
TATGGATGCAACACAATAAATCACCGTAGCACACCAAAAAGCAAAACATATTAATTTCTCGTGTTATTCATACATTTCAGCGGAATACAGTAGTAATATCCATAGCATGAAGAGCGACAAAGAAAACCTATAAAAGATGACCACGCCTCGATATGCAAAACATAACATATAAAGAGGATAATATATTTGTGTCACGATCTCGGGATCAGCATAAATAAGTATCGATTAATTGCAAACAAGACAGTTTGAACGATTCTTACTCTACTTGTGAGCATCCCTATGAAAAACACCCGTTTTATAGGCAACCCTCCCATAACAGACAGTTCTCGCTTTATTGTCATCTGAGCTGTACCTAGTCATTTGTTTCTGCAACAGTCCTGAAACATACTGCAGTACCAATAGCCCTACTATTTGGCCTTCAAAGTTTTGGGTTTTGATGTTCCTTGTTTTTTTTTTTATATCTATAGAACTTTTGTACAACGCATGTACACCGGCAATTGGTAGTGCAAGCACACATGAAAAACTCATTTGGTCCATTTGGACGATTTGTTCATTTTCTGCTGTGATCATAGAAGTGGTGCCTCTCCAGTATCTCATAGCAATGAGAACTTCTGTGGATATTTTGAATAGCGAATATCCCCACCCTGTAGACAAAGAGATTTTCAGTAGCATTGCTGAATATAATTCGTTTGACAGTATAGGTATTGGACTATTGCATGCCGAGTGTGTCAGCCACTGTCTTCTCTAACCAAGTGTTGCAAATGATAAAAGCAGAGTATTCTTCTTAGACCCTGTGCGCACATGGGTTCCTCGTGCCTTATTCGTACATACTGTGAATATGGCATCCTGCTCCTGGAGTGAACTGAGCCGTTGCCTGAAGTGCCTGCTATGGTGAGCAGNTGTAATTTAAGTACAGTGCTGGTTTCGGTTTCTATGAAAACAGTAAAGAGAATACGAGCACAGCGTAAGCCTCAGTCGAAAAGTGCCTTAAGTCACGCATTGCTGGTAACTCGGTATAAATCACTTCGATACACAGTGATACGTGGTTTGAGGCCAATTCTGCCTTGTACTCATTCGCTGTACTTCTGGTCATATACAGTTTGCTCACTCACTCACCCACATCAAGGGCGCAAACATTGCGGAATTTCATGTTACTGCAGTTTCAATTTCAGTGTATTGAACTTTGTTGTGTGAAGGGATTTAAACCAAGTGAATGTCACTTGTCATTATCACAATTTTCTGCCCTCTTCCTCCATTCATTTCTTCAAGGAATGTACCCACACCTCGGGGGATTTCCAAGACTCTAGAAACAGGTACGAATCTAGTTATTTTCAACTTTACAACCCCAAACAAATTAAATATGTTTTCCAGTCCTTTCGTACTTTCATTTATTTCTTTTTGGGTACATCCTTCTCTAACACATCAGCCCGCCGCAATAACATTTTGATCGCTCTACACCTGTATCAATGAGTTCATTTTGCACTTCTTGACATTTAATGATAGCTCCATGCTCGACTTATATTTTTATTAAAAAGTTATCACCGAGAAAAAAATTCCCTCTCCGAACGAGCCTCACCCTAAGTTGTTCGTGTGCCAAATAGAATTTCACTACATAACAGATGGATTGTGCTTTGCCAAAACTTTGTGAAAAAAAGGCTTCCAGACGTGTTAAGCCCAGTTCACTCCACACCAACGTGTTCCACTCACACTCTCAGTTTCCTTTTGTTTTTATTGGTCCGGTTGCGCTCTTTCAAAGAATTTAGATCTCTCCGTATACGACACTTCTCCCTGGATCTAAGCTGAAACATACTCGCCTCGTATTGAACACTGCATTGCCCGGCTGCTGACCAAACATCCATTTCATCGCCAAATAAATATTGGTCTTAACTTATTGGCGCAACTGCATGGATACAGCTCTCTCTGAGGATATGTATTCAAACACAATGAAATCGCAACACAGGTTGCCGAAAATTTGCCG
>JASANW010001132.1:0-10700 GCA_030849725.1 Trypanosoma boissoni
TGCGTAAAGTAAAGGGAGCATAGATACCCAAAGCAGCAGCTCCAGGCATCGCACGATGTGAACCCTCCACCCGTCTCCTCATGTCGACGAACTTTCCAGAAAAAGGTCTTATACGTTTCACGTGTACGACCATCTTCTGTCCACGCAACAGAAAGAGCACGAGGAAGCAGGGCAAGCTCAATATCCCACGGAAAAGAGAAAATGAGTTCAAATGCGGCAAAGGTGTGAATCATTTCAGTTGCGTGATCGTCGGACGGACCCAGCACCTTTGGCCTTACCGAGAGACGAACATATGGGCCAAGGGCCTTTTCCCGCACCGCATCAGCAAATGCCGTTGAAATAAACGTTGAAGCTGTTCCTGTGCACTTGTACTCCATCCCATCACGTCGATACCACCAGTGAGGCTCATTCAGAAGTCGCATAAGGAACTTATACACAATCCGTTCGCTATCNTGTCCGGCGCTTCGTCCTCGTCGTCTCTCGACTGCCGCCGCGCCGGGCCGGCGGCGAGCAGCCGAACCACGCGCCGCTCGTGGAGGCGCTGCGCGACCTGTGCGATCGGGACGAGCAGCGCGGCCGCCAGCCAGCGCGCCGCGGGAAGAGTGGGGCGCAGCCACAACGCGTCCCCGGATGACTCGCGCAGGAGCCGCACATCGTGCAAGGTGTGCCCGTCGTGCACGCCAAGGACCCACCGCGCGCTTGCAAGTGCAAGCGGCACCTCACAGTTCGCACCGCGCCATGCGGAAGGCCACGCAACCCACTCGCACGGCGCGTCGACGGCCAGTCCCGCAGCAGCGGCAGTAGCAGTAGGGGTGTCGCTGGTGCTAGTGGGAGTGTGTGGTGCAGGGCGCTTGCAGCCCGCCCCGGGCGTCCCTCTTTGACGCGCAAAGGCAGTGAGACTCCGCAGCACAAAGCTCCGGGCGGAAAGTAGCGCGGCAAAGGCAGTACGACGGTTCTCGCTTCCAAATCCGCGTGAGCCAACCGCAGCGAAGCGCTCGTAACCAATGCTAAGTAGTACAAGTGAAAGAACGTCTGTTGGCATCGCTGCATTGCGATCGTCCGTATTAGGGCTAGTAGACTTTATGTGTGAAAAGGAAAGACGAAATATTCGCGGCATGCTCGAGCGCCACGCATCCGCGTCAATGTCAGTGACGAAATCAAATAGGGCATATGTGATGAGCATTATGTACGGCCAGCAGCAATGCAGTAGCAATGTCATATGAAATCCATATGAATCAAAGGAGTTGCCGTCCTGGACGACACTCATGTGTACGGTAATAAAATTTAAGAGCACCGCTGCACGGTTCTCCACATCTCCCGTTGTAAGATCGACACTTTCCATAATGTGTACGCAGCGGCGGAGAGGAAGAAGCCGCTTTGCGACCTCGCGTCTCCACTTGGGGAGTGATAGAGCTCCAGCAACGGGTTTGCTCGACATTTCGTCCTGTCGGGTCAGCGCCCATTGCTCCACGTCCTGCACAAGTGCGCGCACAGTACTCGTGAAGCGAGAAAGGACAAGACGCGCCGCGAGCCGCAGACCCTCCGCGCCTGTGCAGGGATGTGCGTAGTCCGCGAGGGCATCCTCGACAGTGGTGCTGTCATCACGCGCAATGGCATCGCATATCGAGTGCAAATGCGAATGGGCGCGTGCCACATCATTCGCACCAGCAAGCAGTAACGCCGCAACTGCGCGCTCTGCAGGAGAGGCTTGCGCAAATGCCTCCGCCGCAGGGCCCACGCGCGGCAATGCCCAAACCGGCGAGCTGCTGCTATGAATATTATCATTGCTGTTGCTATTCCTGTTCTCTCGCGCAAAGAAAAGAAGACTTGGCGCTTGGCGCAACGCACAGAGGGCATCGATGACGATACGGTGCAGCGGTGGGGCCACGACGCCAACACAGAGAGGTGACGCAAAGAGCGACGCAACATCCGAAGATTTGTCTCCACGATGAGTGGGAAGACCATTGAGCGAATCTAAGCGCCCACGTAACGCGCCTTGCACAGATGTGCGATGGATAAGACTGAGCCGCGCACGACTAGATACAGGGAAGTGGCACGACGCGCGAAAACCAGAGCGCGAGTCCTCACCGTTTTCGTCCCTAGAGTCATCCTCACTGCTGTCTTGGGTACAAGCATCGTAGTACTCCTGGAGCGACGTGTCAGGAACAAAGGATGCACAGCTCATTAGAAAAAAAAAAAATGATACAAAATTGCACAATAACGGAAATGAAGCCGTGCAGTCTAATGCTCACTATTCCGTCGCTTTAGTCCACACGGTTTTCCAGTGGTATAACTACAACTGCAAAACAAAAGAAAGAAAAAAAAACTAATGGCTGAGTTGCAGCACAGAACATGTATAAGTGTACATATTGAATTTGAGAAGAACATACACAAGAACATAAAAAAGAATAAAAAATGCACAGATCTTATTTAAACCTCCACTGAAGGGAAATTTGCCCCTATTAACCACAATATGTTCTGAGCCCATTCATAAAGCGAAAAAGATCACAATTTCTTGTTAGAAAAGGGATGAAGACCAAAATCAGATAATAAAAAGAACAAATAATCGTTAAAGAAATGTGAAATCATTGCCACATGGTACTAATAAAAAGAATAGAAGAAAGAACCACAATCTGATTGGGCTATCAAAACAGCGCACTCCATTAATCCACCGGTAAGAAAGGAAGAAAGGGAAGGAGGGACAACGATTGCGAAAAGAGATACAAATGTACTTCCGCACACGTCCCAATGCACACAAAAAAAAATTTTTTTTAAACATCCATAAAGTATTCATATACCATTGCTTTGCCCACTCCCACATCCACTCTACTGTTCTTCACGCTGTGTGGCGTAAAACTCCTCCCCCATTCGACAAATTTCTGCAAGCATATCGATGAGTACCCTCAATGAACTCAACTCTACACGCACATATTCCCCTCGACAACTACAACACATAAAAAAAAAAAAAAACATGAAGCAAGACAAAAAAAAAAAAAAAAACGCAAATCCAAGAAAGGCTTTCATCGACCACTAGTGATGCTGAATGCGAGAAATTTACCGGTGCACGTTGCTATTCTCTTTCAGTTTTATTTTTTGGGCCTCTGCTGATCCCATTCTGCTCGAGACAAGTAGCGTCATCTCAGCTACAGCCTGAGAAGTTCGAGAGTATTTACTCATCTTAAGCCCGTCACCTTCATCAAATAATTCAATCTTGGAATAGAACTGTCGCATTAGAAGTTTTTTTAAAAACCCCAAATCACACTGCTTTCTCCACAAACACCAACTGCAGAAGTAGTCACCCCACCCTTCTTTCACACATTCACACACCTATTGTGCGTGGCATAGGATGCCTATTGGTCCTTTCATCGGATGCTCAAATCTCACAAATTATGATTCCTCTGTGTTTTTTTTTCCAATTAGCAGTTTAACGCTGCCTCTTGCTCTCTCAGTGGGTAATACACTCCTTCCAGCACTGAACAAAACTCTCATTGTATCACTTTATTATCCGCCTGCAAATTGCATACGCATCAATCCAAAACAAACAAAAAAAAAAAAGATCCAAAGCAAGACGGTATCGCCATGTATGCAATCGTGTTCATGTTCGTGAATGCTAGACGTATAGCTTAAAGCAACAAAGATTGTGCGAAACTTCATCGAGTCAGGCATGACACTTAAAATCGATCTGAGGTCAACTATCCCAGTAACGTTTATTATCTCTGTGGTGAACCAGTTTCTGATAGTACGCAATTGCCGCTGAGCCAGCGGTTTCAATGTAAATGTAAGGAATTCATCGACAATCGATGGAAACTAACTTCGTATTATTGAATAACCCTTTACATTGCAATTCTTCAACGGATGAGAAGCTGAGCAAGCACGCTTGTCTCGCTGATAAAAAAAAAGCTATTTTAATAATCAAACCGCCAACTTTACTCTGAACGTAACCACCAATGACCCCAGCTTGCCACAATACTCGTCATACGTATTCTCTGTAGACATTTGACGCCACCAGCATCTCTCCACGCACTGATGGATCAACAGATATATATATATATATATATATATATATATATCATAAATTTTAAAGTATACATCAATGTGCGTAGGGCTTAAATAATACACATTCTAGCAGGATTAAAAAAAAACTAATTCAAAAAGCTTTATCTCTTGATTGTACCAAATGCTTATCCCTTCCTAAAAGGGATGGATCGGAAAAAGACACAAAAACAAGAAAAAAATTAACAATCGTCAAGATGCTATTATGTCTCAGAAAAAGTTTGAACCTCTACTCACATAATATTTAGAAAGTATTGTATGTGTAGTTGTATACACGGTTAGACCGAAATGAAATCCGCCAAATGAGGAAAAAAAAAAAATTTATAGATATATTATCACGACACCAGTTCGAAATATAAAAGCTACAAATAAGCCCATTTCATATATAAAATTGGCACACTCTCGTCATTGTCGCCAAAGCTTTCGCAAAGAAGGCCTTTGAGAAACCTACAACACATTTGATGATGCTCCCAAAAATGAATCGAAATTAAACGTAACACTACCTGTTCTGTTGTGATCATAATACGCAAAGGTGTCTCGAACCTTAGAGAGAAAAATGGAAATTTCAATGTAGTCATCAAAACCAAGACTACCTTTTTTAGTACGATCAAACTTACGCATAACAGATTGAAACGTCTGCTCACTCAATTGATATCCTCTTTCTGAAAGTGCCGCCCGCATTTCTGGGCCATCAAGACGTCCGCTACGACTAGTGTCCCTCCGAGAGAAACCATCCTTCATCTGCTGAATATAAGAATGCAGCGCTTGAAATTCTGCCATATCAATTTGGCCATCAAAATTCTTATCATACATCATGAGCAGCCGCTCTGTCGTTGCAGTGCTAAACGGGGTGCCTGCTTCAGTTAACGCCTGGTGTAACTCTTGCACACTTATGGTGCCACTCGAGTCTTGGTCGACTGCCCGAAACCACCCCATTACATCCTGACTTATTACTGTCGCTTGTTGCGGGTAAGAGGGCTGGCCAGGATAGGGTGGATGCCCCGGGTAAGAGGGCTGGCCAGGATAGGGTGGCTGCCCCGGGTAAGAGGGCTGGCCAGGATAGGGTGGCTGCCCCGGGTAAGAGGGCTGGCCAGGATAGGGTGGATGCCCCGGGTAAGAGGGCTGGCCAGGATAGGGTGGATGCCCCGGGTAAGAGGGCTGCGGTGAACCCCCTTGTGGGCGAGCCCCGTAGAGTGCAGCAGGGTATCCTTGGGTTGGCGGTCCGAAGGACATTATAAGCAGTATTGGGAAAACCCCTTAATAATACTTGGCACTTAAAAATATCTACTAATCAAAGAAAACGCAGAAAAAAAAAAGGATAACAAAGTGGCTAAAGTCAACTTAAAACAGGATACCCACCTAAGACTCGATCTGGTCTACGCTTGCCCATACCTAGAAGATGAAGAGACAAAAAGGGGGAAGCAGATATGCTTACGCATCAAAAACGTAGTCTATAATAAGCGCTAACAGCAAGTGTCTCTCGAAAAACAAAGTGAGGAATGCACCCATAACAACTTACGAAGTGGCAGCTGCAAAGGGTCTTACTACCCTGAATAACCCACACTCCTTTTTTCAAGTTTTAACCCCTTCGCCGAGTCTTCTCTTACAAGCACGCGAACTCGTGAGACGCCATCCCCGCAAGATACTCCGCTTACTTGACACATCTGAAAAGCGCATGCACCATAGCTTCACCGAGAATAACGATTATTACCCACAACTTTCTAGCCAAGACATAGGATGTTGTATTGCATTTCTGGCTGGACCTTGCAGGGACGCAATGCCCACTCAAATATTCACGGCGGTTGGCATTCACTCTATAAAGGCATGAAGCGCCAAGCGCACCGCGCGTGCTTCTGCCTGCATAATGGTTTTTTTTTTTAAAAGGGTTTCCTTCAACACCCCACACCTTGCAAGTTTTAGTCCTCATTGCCTCTGGAATTAAGATGACCCCCAAATCCAATTCTTGAAATATCCTTCTCGAGTGCGGGTCAGTGGCGCCTCTCCGGCGGCAAGCGCTGAATGAGGGATATTCGCGGCTTCGTCCACGGATAGCAAACCCCTCCTTAGGACCGACAGCTATCTTCTTACCAACTTTAAAAAGAAATAGTAGTGCACCAATCGTACAGCTAAGATGGCTGCTGCTCAAAGCATCGGCGAGCTAACTCACTGTAACTTTCTGATAGTAACGGAGTGTCCATTCGCGCTCTTCTGAAGGGATCGTCTTATTGTCTGTCCCAACAACACGGCTTTTTGTGAATGCTCAAACTCCACGTCCCAAAACGTGTATCTGGTGCTACACGCCGGCGTTTCCCCCATAGTATCTTTACGTACCTGCGGGTTCTTGATCAGTATGTCACACCACGGTCGCAGCGCCCTTGGTGGGACTGAGATCCCTATGCTGTCGGTCTACACACCGACAGGGATCGTTTTCGGTGCGGCTAACTCCCAAACAATGACCTCCACTGAGCCTGCGATCACGCCTGTAACCAACTAAAAAGTCTCTGCACTTGCCTTATAACCCATCGGCAGTCTATTTAGCTCCATTATGGTGCTGTCTGTCGCTATGCAAGTAAAGGGTGCCCCAGCCTCCGCAACCAAAGCGATCGGAAAAAACAAAGGCTTCAGATGGAGACACGCCGCGCATGCTTCCCGCATAGTTGGGGATACATTGTTACATGCATCAGCGGCACTTGATTTTCATATGGGTCATCATTATCCATTTCCCGTGACCACGCTATACAGCGGCGAGGCTTTCCTCTATACTTTTCTTCTACGATGGAAAAGGGAATAACCCAGCCCAATTTGGACATATTTGAGGCATCGGTATTGGATAGCAGTCGACTTTTAAAGCCCCGCATGCAGTACGGGGATTTTTCGGGAGGTCTCGCAACTCTTATTGGAAGACAACCGCGCCAGTGTCTAACACATTTACCAAAATTCGTGCTTTCATTACGGCATTCAAGCGAGGCATCACCGACCCACCCCCACCTCCAGCACACCAAAACTCATTTGCTGGAGAAGCATAGTTGCTTCCTCCTCCGGCGAGATCAGACGCTAATCCGGCATCCGAGATGTAAGTGTGGACCGGCCACAATTCGGCCATACCCCAGTACCTCCCCTCGAGGCAACCATGGCTTTTGTCCTCGCAAGTTCGCATGATTTACACGAGAGCTACTAGAGACGACATGTTCCTCAACGCAGCAGTGTACTGCCCCAAATAACGCACCGTGTTCGGGGGGCAGTTCAAACGGGTCTATACGGCTTTCCAGCTGTGGGATCACGTAGGGGATCTAGTTGACACTCCTCCTCGATCAGTGCAGCACGCTGCAGGGCTCCTCTCTTGATCGAATGCGTTGATGCGTTCCACGGGGCCAAAAATCGCTCCTCTGGTGCCGTGGACAGGTGGGTGTTTTTTTTTTGTTGTTGTTCCGACGGCAAGGCGCGCTTTCCCCGAATCAGATTGAAGGCATCTTCTCCCTGAATCCGTACACAAAATGCCTCGCGATGAAGGTCAATCTTGACTCTCCTTTGATGCCGTTGACCAATCTAGGATCAATGTCCCATTCTCCCGGACCAAGAGGCTCTCCTCGGTAAGGGCTGCAATCTCGGGCACACCGGCCCCCCGTGACCCGAGTCTTCCTGAGCAATACTCTTTCCCCCCAGTCCTCCCGGGGGGGGGGGGGGGATTATTCTGCCCATCTCTATCCTTCACAGAGGCCTCGCCTGCGTGATATCTGCGCGTGCACCCACCTCTTGTGGACCCATGCCCATCATGTCCAAGGGCTATCGCTCCATGCGCAACATGACCTGCAGCATCCTGCCACAAGGCTGCCACGTAGGTTGCGCTAAACCCTTGACTATCAGCAAAGCCGCTGCGCTTTCCTCTGTCGGAGGCTTCTCGTGTGTAGGGCATAACCCTACGAATTGTCCCTCTTGAAACATCCGCTGCTCCCATGTGCTGGGAGCCCACAGCTTCCTAGCAGCTCCGTTAGTATTCTTCATATAGCTTGCCCAAATCGAAGAAAGCAGCGGTTAGTCGTACGACAGTCGAGCGCCGTTGGCGACCATTCTCCCCTCGCCCGACCGTTGATACCTTTGGGCCATCCTCAGTAAAAAGTCCGCGATACTGCACGCTGTGCTCACCACACGGTTGGGTGAAAGATACATTTCCGGAAGGGCCACCCCTACCGCAGACACTCGTAACGGGTGAGACCATGTTCATTTCTTGAATAATAAAAAGGCCCGGTGGTCGTAGCTCCACTCCATGGTTTCCCTGCACTTCCTCGCATGTTACATGTGTTCGCCTGGTGGCCATAGGCGCCGCACGAGTGGCAGTGCATGCGCCGCGGAGCCCCTTCCTCACCCTTATAATGTTAAATCGCCTTCGCCAACTTCTCCGCATCGTGTACGACCGTGTGCAATCGTGAGAGAAACGCCGACGCCCGTAACCGTAAGTTAGAGGCAACCCTCAGTGTTATCCGAAATTTGTTGAGGAGCACCTGTACTAATGTAACCAAGGATACTGTCGGATTCTCGGTTTCTGTGATCACCTTAATCTATTGATCCAACTCGTCAAAAATTCCCGCGATAGTGGAATTACTGTGTCCCCAATAATAAACTTCTCGCCGAATACCCAATATCAGTCGCGCCATGTTTCGCACTCATGTGCGGGAAATCCAGGTGGAGACGTCAAAGTCACAAAAGCCATAGGGCATTACGCCTTTGATATTTTCAGACATAGGAAACACCTGACAATTCCACCCATCATATGAGGAAGGAATAAAATTATACCCATAGTTTCCTTGGGCGCTCACAGAATCGCCGGTGAAAGCACCCCGTGTGAAGATACACCCCGGGGCAGGTATGGCCGTCGGGTTGGGAAGACGATCCCCGTGTACAGTTCGTTCTACAGATCGATTCCTAACAGCCGCACCGGATTGTGGGTTCGGTATCGAGACCAGCCGACTTTCGGCATCCGCCACAGCAGCTTCCCACTGCACTAAACCCCTTCGAGTACTGTCCAATTCGGTGTTAATAATACTGTAATCGTTTCGTAATCGGAAGGAATCGTGCCGAAATCACCTGCTCCTGTTAATCAGCCAGCGACGCCTCTCCCTATAGGTAGCCCCTGGCCTCGCTATTAGACACAGGCTCCTCTCGAGAGAAAATGTCAGCTGAGGGCGAACCCTAATCGCCTTGCAGCCGCTGTCAATCAATAGCGGCTTGCGCTTCACCGAAGCCTATTTCCAATACGGCATTTAACATAGGCCACGGCACTACATTTACAAAACAGTGTATAATGGGGCGCGCAAGTTAGCGACATATCCCTTTAGTGATGAATCAACTTAAACTTTTGTCCCGTTACCTTGGGTAACAGCCAAGCCACACTCGATCCAAATGGTCGTCGACTGCTCCTCCAGGGGTTCTTTGTTCCCCAAATACCTATACTGTGCCGGCATAGGGCCATGCAGGCGGATTTTATCCACCAGAAGAAGTCTCATAGCCTCCCATTGCGCATAGGTATATGCAACTACTGCATTCAGAAATAGTGCAAACTTACAATATAAATATAGTAAATGCGCTGTAGTAAAATGTAAAACACTGTTAGGAAGACCCCTAAGGCAAAACTGTATGCTCCCCCTTGCTATAGATTCAAAACAGTTAAATGGAAAGTAAATGGTACAATAGTAAGTTGTCCAGTAAAATAGTAAGTACCCTTATCGCGTATTTTATTCTCTTCAGAGGTTCCAAAAAAAAAAAAGGGGGAAAATAGCAGGCACGTGGTCAAGACAAAAATGTAGATATGGTATCAAGAATATTTCCAGCTGACAAATGCGTTTTCGGCAAAAATAAATATTTATGGGTATGATTACTTTGCTGTGGGTGATATAAGCACACCTCAATTTTACCGTCTTTTCTTTTCGCTTTTTCTTTTCTTCATATAAAAAAATAATTAATTTCGAGTACAAAAAAAATTACCTACCTTCAACGTTTTTTTTTTTTTTTCTGCACAGAGGAACTATCAACAATAAAAACACCAAAGTGCCTTTATATTGCAGTCGTATAAAGAGCAGAAAAAAAAAAGGGGGGGGAATAAAGAGCACATTTAGAACAGATCCTCCAAAAAAGTACGTTTTTAACTAGTTTTCTTTCTACACTATATAGGAAAAAACAGCCATTCTTTCTTTTAAGAAGAATTCAACTGTATAAGTTTTGGTGTACAACACAAGGTAGATGAAAAACGGGGGAGCAAATAAAGAAAAAAAAATGTATGGTAGCATTTATAGCTTCAAGACAAAATCAACTAAAATGCTACCTCTGTTTGGAAAAAAAAAACAAAAAAAATTCAAACGCATTTTATACTCTCCCCATTTTATCACTGACTGCATCGCTGCTTTCAGTTGACTTGAAATCGTTTACTTCCATGTTTTCGTACGCGGGCTCCGCTTCTGCTGATCCTGGAAGATGAAATTCCTCTGGTCGGCGATACGCAACGTACAGTGCGATGGCGATACCAACCACCGTGATGCCTAGGCATACCCAGACAAGGGGAAACTCTTCCTTACGCTCCGGCGCTGGGGTTGTTTGAGAGGTGTCTTTGGCCATTGCCATGCTTAAGAAGGCAGTGGAGGCAATCAGCGCTGATG
>JASANW010001133.1:0-10778 GCA_030849725.1 Trypanosoma boissoni
TTCTAGATTAGATTGTGTGTTTTGTGCAGAGTCCACATTCCTTTCTGCCTCTGCCACAATTGCTTCGCGCTGAGCTAACACTCGTCGGGTCTCCTCCAATTCCGCTTTACTGATATTCTAATCATCTTGTAATTGTGATCGCGTCGCCTTCACATGTTCGTGTTGTGCAGCCAATGACGCTTCTCAGTAATTTGCCTCTGCCTCTCTGTTAGAAACATAGGTCTCCCGCGCGTTGACATCCGCGGAAGCTGTCGCGTATTCGTTTTGAAGACGTAGTCGACCATTAGCCGTTTGGGACTCCACGCGTCCTAATTCCAGTGCAGCATTCAATATGGGTTGCAGCATGCGTGTTTCAAAATTGGGTATGTTAGGGACTCGCAAATTCGCCACATACCCTTTTAGTGAGGAACCAAACCAAGCCTTTGTCTCATTTCCATGGGTAATTACCAAACCACTTTCACTCAAAATGGCTGTCGCCTGTTCCTCCAGTGGTTCATTGTTTCCCAAATATGTAAACTGTACTGGCACAGGGCCTTGCGCACGGATTTGATCCGCCAGGAGAGGCCCGATGGCCTCCCATTGTCCATTTGTATATGGAACCAAGGTCATCCTATAGACTTAAAAAATAAAAAATAAAGAAAAAATCTCTATTCGTAGTACCCCCTTTAAAGTGGTACCGTGTTCTTTTCCTAGTTGTGCCTTCCAAGGTCTGTATTAGGTTAGGTAAAAAGATATGGGAAAAAGATGGGATCACCTACCGGAAGGAATAGATAGCCTTATCTCAGTTAACATTCTTTTCACAAGGTCCTAGAATAAAGACAAGGAAGTTAGCTGGAAGAGACACCTTTTATCATTTGTGACAGAACCTACCTCTTATAACATTTTTTTAAATCAAAAATAGTCATTCACACTTCATCAAAAAATAACGCACACGCACTTTGAAACCTAGAAAAAGTTACTTAATTAAGAAAACAGTGTGGAACACGTCCAAATGTATTTGTATTAAAATGATCAAAATTTTATTCAAATCTGTCTAATACTTATGCCATATGAAGAAGATATTACCTTATGCAGTTCTGTTTTAGCCTATTCTTGTCTTGGTGCGAAAAACTACGGTGGAAACCACGCACGTCGTAGTGCTGAGTGTACCCTAAGGTTGCGATTGATGTCTTGGTGCACCCTGAAGCGTGATAGTGGGTGCAGGAACGTGACGGAGCTAAGAAAATTAGAATATGCAATAACGTCCTATTTGGGATATCCAGTTGGGACGCTATTGAACCAATCAACTCTATGTGCACGCTTCAATACAGAGAAATAGCTGCTGCTGGAGACCATGTTGTATCAGAATAAGTTTCAAGACAAAACATCAAAGAGTTACAGAATTAAAATATTGACTTTCATATAACAAGATACACTAGATATATCAATTGGGACCATTGTATAAATAAGTGCTTTTGCCCCGATTTTGTCACATACTCATCCAATTATCGCGTCACCTCGACAAAACTACACTCTCAGAAATTGACGCTGGATTAAATATAATGTGTACAAGACACTTTACGGTTCCCCCCCCCCAAATGTGTTTCTCTATCTGATAGGGGATGGTCGGTCCGCGGGCGTGGATTTATCGCATGTGGTATTAAGCTCTTTCTTATTTTGACTTTATTAGTGTTTACGCATAGTGATGGCGGGCTCAAGTTGTGCACTCCATGCTTCTTTCAATTGCAAGTTAAAGTATGTAGTATTTTTTTTTGAGGGATAGGGGCTATCAAACCTGCTGTGCGTTGACTTTTATTGGATTTTTCTTTACCGTGGATTTGATGGTTTTGCTTCCTGCTAGCAACTCTCTTGTATTGCCCTGTTTCTGGCGTGTGAATGCTGGCAAACATCTTGAAAATACCGCCCACCATGTTCTAAAAATACAGTTGAAATCCTTTTATAACGTTACGTTGAGGGCTAACGTTGATGCGTTCATACTCTTTATAAACATATTTAGTCAATGTGGTATTTTTTATAGGCCCTTGTGAGGATAATGTCAACTGAGATAAGGGCATCTAGTCCTTCCTTAAGTTGAACCCATCTTTTTTCCTATTGGTCTTAATCTCTTTTACCTTATCTCGAATCTACAACCAAGAATAAAAGGCAGTTTCATTTTTAAAGGGATGGGTTTCAAAATAGTGTTTTTTTTTTTTTTGATTACACAATTTGTAATACATTTATTTCTCAATTTTTTATCGTTGCAGGATGACCTTGGTTACATATACAAATGGGTAATGAAAGGCATTTGGGCCTCTTCTGGCGGAACACTTCTGAGTTCATGGCCCCGTGCCAGCACAGTTTAGGTAGTTGGGAAACGGTGAAGCTATGGAGTAGGAAGCGACAGCCATTTTGACTGAGAGTGGTTTAGTGATCACCCAAGGGAATGTGACAAAAATGTGGGTTTATTCATCACCAAAACGGTACGTCGCTAAATTGTGAATCCCTAATATACCCAATTTTGAAACTAGCGTGCTGTAGTCTGTGCTGAATGTTGTACCTGAAGTAGGCCGCATGAAGGCCCAAACGGGTAATGATCGACAACCTTTACAAAGCAAACACGTATCGGCTTTCGCAGATATTAACACTTGGGAAATGCATATGTGTAATAGAGAAGTAGAGGTTAAATATAGAGAAACCTCGTTATCTGCCCAACAGGAGCAAGTAATGGCGACACGATCCCAGTTACAACAGGACTATAATATCAATAAAGCCGAATTGGACGAGGCTCGACAAGATTTAGCACAACGCAAAGCGATTGTGGAAAAAGCGGAAAGCAATTGGGCTCGGTACCGAACGCAGAATCTGATTTAATTGTTGAGAATCGATCTAAATAATGTACGTTAAACTTGAACTCCGTTCCAAATGCAGCCACCATGCCTACTCCGACGTCTGTTTTTACTCAGTGTGATATAAGCGATGAGCCAGTAAGCACATAAGAAAACTACGGGGATAATCACGTTCATCGTACTCACAGCGAGAGACATGATCGGATGAGTCATATTTATGAGGATAATAGAGGTGTTATTCCCTACGAAGTTCGTGCCTTTGACGTCACCACGTGGATCCCCCGCATTTTGAACGGAGATATGGTACGATTGATGTTAAACTTATTGGAAGGATTTTATTATTGGGGACACAATAATACCACTGTCGAGGAAAGTTTTTAACAACTAAATGACTGGATGAAAATAGTTGAAGAAGTTGAGAATCCGACGGTCTTCATTGTTAATTTGGGACAGTTGATCTTAGACGATTTTCGGATAACACTGAGTGTGACCAATAACCCACGAATACCGGTATCGGGTGCCCGTTCCCGATTACATACAGTTATCCACGATGCTGATAAGTTGGCCAAGGCTTTTTTATCTTATGAGATCAAGGAAAGGGCTCCCCAATGGGCGAGGTCCCAGTTATGCGGAAACTTTGGCCAGTTAGCAAATACACGTAACGTGCGACCACGTGCAAAGAAAGTATGGGGCGGACCTACGAACACCGGAAATTCTCATTATTCAAAAAACGAACAAGGGGTCGCCCGCCGCCAATGAGTGCGCCTGCGGGAGGTCACTCTCAAAAATGAATATTCAACCTGCGCAAGTGGTATAAAGAATGCGCAATATCACCCACTCTCTAATAGCTATGACAAAAAGAAACCGAAAAACAACCGGATAGGCGATGTCAGCCAACTGATCCTCGAATTTGGTAGGAAGAATCGCCGGTATCCCCAAATTGGGCAAGTTTTATGAAGCGAGCCAACGAAATCGCTCGGGAAATGTAGGCCCTCAGTAAATGGAAACAGAGAATCTCCCTTGCGAGAGAATTTATACATTTTTGCCGTCTACACAACAAGCCTCCGACGGAGGAAATTGCAACGGCTTTTCTGACGGCGAAGGATTGGGCGCATCCACGGCGCTGCAGTATGCCAGGATGCTGCGAGCCATGTTGCACATGGACCAATCGCCCGTGGAAATGATGATCATGGGCCTGAAAAAGATAGTTGCACGCTCAGAGATCAAGCAGGCGAGACCTCTATCAAAACTAGAGGTGGACAGAATAATCCAGTCCCTGGAGGACTGGAAGGAGAAAATAGTGTTCAGGTTGGCATGGACCACAGCGAGTTGGTAGGGCGAGGTCGCAGCCATTACAGAGGAAAACATTACGGTGACCGAAGATGGGACAAACATCATAGAGTTCACAGTGACAACAATGACGGCCAAGATCGGCACGCATCATGTTGCACGATATGTACGTATTCAGAGAGAAGATGCATTCAATCTGAATCAGCTGAAGCGCGTCTTGGCGCCAAAACAGAAGATAACCAACCTGAGTAGGGACCAAGTAGAGGTATTTTGGGCCCCGCTAAATGCATCAGCACACTGGATCAAGAGGGGTGCCCTACGCCATGCGGCAGAGGTCGTAGAGGCAAACCACTTAGATACCTACGTGATCTTTCAGTTAGCAAAACATATAGATCCGTTCCACCTACGCCAGAAAACAGTACGCTACTTAATGCAGTATACAGCCTCGTTGACGAACGTGTCCCCTCTGGCAGCGCTACTGTAACTCAGGGGCGTTTGGTAGAGCAAGAACCGTGTATATCTGCTGAAGAGGCACTGGAATGGCCGAAGGGGGGGGGGGGGCAGACCAGAATTGCACGACTTGTTTGTGGTTCGCGTTTAGCCTCACCAGAAAATGAATCTAATATTCCTTTCCAGCAAATATATGTTGAGGCGCTAGACGTGAAAGTGGTGATGACCCGCTTAGAAGGCGGCATAAAGAAATATTCCAGAAATTCTGGCAATTACTTACGCGGCCGCCTTCAAATAAGGGTTATGAGAGCTCCCGTAGAATTCCCGTACCGGACGCGACGCTGTTGAGATAGGCTGGTATTATCACTGATGGATCGAATATGCACACACTGGGTTGGGTTATTCCTTTCTCCGTTGTTGGAGAAAAGTCGACGGGAAAGCGTCGCCGGTGGATAGCGTGGCCTCGGGACAAGAAAGAGGAAGACCCTTATGAGGCACGGCTACCTATGATGCATGTATCAGCGTACCTACCAGTCGTGCGCGAGGAATGTGCAGCTTGTCTTGATATAAGACCTTCGCTTTTCCAACGCGCTTTACCAAAAGAAGCGAGGCCACTTTTTCGTTACAGGGTGGCAGATGGTACGATAATACTGTTTACTAGACTGCCAATAGGATATAAGGCAACTCCAGAGATTCTGCAGATGGTTACAAGTGTAATGGCTGGGCCATCAGAAGTAGTTGTAAAAGGGTGGGCAGCACCCGAAGGTGATTTGCGCTGCTGTCTTGGTCGACAATATTCGAATCTCAGGCGAAGCTAGTGAAGTACAGTCATTGTGTGATGCCATGATAAAGAACGCAAAAGCTTTTGAGGCCACTATCGGAGAACCTGTAGCTTATACCGCCCAATACACATTTGTATGTGTAGAGTTCGATCTTAATTATGAAACTGTTTTGTTAGGAACAAAAATAAAGCGATCACTTTTAAAAGACCCGAATTGACACTTGATAACAATCATAAAATTGGAGTGCGTTACATCACAGCTGCTTTGCGCAGCTGAAGTTTAGAATATACGGTTGATGGAATGCTATTTCTATTTCAAGATGGTAAAAAGGCTGTTGACCTTAAACAGAGCCTTGGTATTCTTGAACGAGATGGCAAATCTCGCTCCTTCAGCTTTGACAGGCAGAAAGGCGTTAGTGGCACTTATTTTGCAAGACCCGCGGGGCATAGTAGAGAAGCACGAGCTTGCAGGTGCTGACATCGTGACAGATGCGTCTTTAAAAGGATGGGGTGCCGTCTTCATGCCCAATAGAGGAGGACTACAAATCACATGGGGTAGATGGGATAGGCCCCCTATGCTTATCATGCAGACTGGGGCACTGGCGGTCTACTTAGCGCTTCACAACTTCAGAGAGAGACTACCGGCTAACGTGAATGTGAGGGTGGATAACGCGTCCATGCAAGGTGCACCTACGAAATATTCAACAAGTTCCTATGCATTGGCAAAGAGCTACAGAAGGTATTGCGGATTATCGATAACACCAAGTTGCATGTACCTTTCATGTACATAAAGTCAGCGGAGAATCAATCGAAAGGCGTTTCACGAGGAACTGCATTTGAAGCGATGGCGTGGAGAAAAGGGTAAGAATTACTAAGGGGAGCTTGGATGCTTTAAGGTTAGGAAGACCCTTAGAAGCGCCCATTATGTAATTTTTGATTGATAGGTTCCTCATTGCGCCTTTATAGATATTTTTAATTACTCTGATCGGAATACCTCATTTTGGGTGGGGGGGGGAGTCTTTAGACAATGAAGAGGCTTATTTTCATTTAGTCTCTGACTGTTTTATCTTCTCAGGTATAGGTAAGGGTGGGTTAGGCAGAATCGATAAGTGGAGATTCTTTTACTATATTAAAGCAAAAGGTTGAGTTAGTATACCGTAAACGTGTATTTGTTACTGATCAAAGAATGTGAATAGTAAAACAGAGTGTGCTTCGTGGAGTAAGCTTATATACGTTTGACATAATTCTAGCAAGAAAAACATTATCTGTCTAATTAAATACTTTGTTTCTGTTTACGAAATTTGCCGACATACGTGTGCTTCGGCGTATTATAGCCGCATACTAAACGAGCCCTAACAGTAATAGAAGAAATTTGGAAGCGCTATGTTTTTTTTTACACTGTGACAGCGATAGTGCCCTGCAAATTCCTGTCCAATAAGTTCAATAGTATTTGCAATATTTATATGTACTCTGCAGTCGTGTAGAAACATTTAAGTTGCTTTTTGAAAGCAAAAATGCTCCGCCAAACTTTGTCCTCCGCAGATAGACGTCAAAGTAGACTTCTCCAATATTGCTTCTTTAAGTTTTTCACATGCCTCTATAAGCTGTAGCATAAAATTATTTAAAGTATTGAGTGTAATACCGCTGAAGTAAATTTTGTTTTTTATGCTTTATTCTTTGCCTTTGTGGTATTATTATAGAATATGAGTTAGAGCACATTAAAAATGTACGGCGTGCTTCGAATAGTTTGCTTTATGAATAACTAAGTAAACTCAAAAAATTTTTTTCACTTAAGATACAAAAATAGAGAAACCTATAACAAATAATGACTGATAGTGCACATTTTGCCATGTATTAGACCACAAATAAACTGAAAAAGACGGAATCTTTAGTTTTCCTATTAATCGGTGTCAAAAGGGTATAGCTGCAGTTGAGAGTTTGAGTAATGTTTTCAATTGTACTGACTTGGAAACGAAAGAAAAATCATTGAACGAAAAGCTTGACGAAATTTAGGTACTCAACCTGAAAGAAACTTCTCTATTTTTACAGCTGCATAGGTAGCGTAAGCAAAACTAAAATATGTAAAATTAAAAATATGCTTACTATTTTTAAAAACACTGAGCCGACAAACTAACAGAATGCTTAATAATTAATATGGTAATAATCCTAATGGCAATGATTACAAGAAGGCATGTATACATGTGAGGGAAATACATCTAAACACCAAAAGGAATGTTTTTTTTTTTTTTGAAAGCTTGCGATGAGAATGGTATCACCTGAATATTGATCTTACTTTGTTTTTACTTTTCTGTTTACAGTCTCTATAGACTTTATTAACGGTAAGTTCACTGAAAAACCCNCAGGAAAAATTGTTGAAATATTTCCCCCTATTTATTTTCTTCTTTTGTGTAGGATAGGAAGGTAGATACTATTCTTTTATGTAAGCACAAGTTCTTACTGGCTTGTCCTTTAAGCTGTTTTAGCTAGCCAAATGACTAAATTGCGGAGCCAAGGTACACTATAACTTTTACCTCTATCGAACAACAAATGAGTTACTTATGAAATCAGTAGTTTAATTCAAAATTTCTTTTGTTAAAATTTGTATTTCAGAATCCATTGTCTCTAAGTCATGTGCTGGGGCGCAAAAAAAAAAATAAATAACTTTTCTGCTAGGGTGCACACTTATGCCTTATTCATTTTATTGGATATCTCAACTTAAAGCTTGCAAACACGGAGACACGCTTTGAAAAAATCCTAATATGCTTGCTTAATAGAATATATGCTTCGTTCGGAATAAGTTTTGTGTGTTTCCCGCTTATTGCTGGGAAGGCTACTGGAACAGATAAATTATCACGCAATACCCGAGAATGTAAAGCAACTTTCAAAGTGGTTTTCCTAGTGCACAAGTTTTTTTTTTCTTGTCTCACAAGAGGGTTCTTATGGAGTTGTCTAGTTCCTCGACATCATCCCTGGACTCTTTCCTTCTTTTCCTCATAATCCTCTTGGCTGTTGATGTTGTTTAAGTTCTTGTGGGTGTAGGCCATACTTGCATTGATGTTCATTTTCTTCTCTATGCTCCAGAGATCTGGGAGTTCGGTAGAGGGAGGAGACCAGGTCAATTTTGGATGATCTCCACGTAAGGGCGGTGGTTCAGGGGGTGGATGAAACATCCTGTCCGATATGAGGATGGACACTTTTGGGGTGAGAGAGTCACTATCAGAGCACTCATACTAGACATTTGTTCTAGATACTCTTTCCTTTGTTGGGCCTGGTGCGTGTTTCTATATTTTCAGTGATTCCTCTTTGAGAGTATCTACTCTTTCTTTCTTTGACCGGGGGAGTGAGGCAAAAGTTTCTTTAATGTTGAGAAATTGCTCCTTCGTAAGTTCCTCTTCATCCGCAAAAGGGAGTGGGTCTCGAACTTCTGCCATGCCACTTTCCGTCTGGGGCTTGGTGAGATATTCGATTTCCACAATTCGTTCATCGGGTAGTTCTCCTTCAGGGATGAGCTTCTTTATGGTATCATTGAGCTTATCCCGGACTTCTTTCTGGCCATTCGCCAGTAATACCCTGTAAGAGTAGCAGTAAGTCTGTAGCGATGGCTTATCTTGCTGCTTTGCTGTGTGGGCTTGTACTGCAGGATGGGGTGTTTGGGTAGACGTCTGGTTTGTCTCTGGTTTAGGAATTCGGATGGATAAGTGAGGCGATGGTGTCTTCGAATTCGATAATTTGTTCATTTGTAAACTTCTCGCTTTCCTGGTGTGGGGATAGTTCCAGGCTGCTATCCATTCTGTTGTCACCCGTGACTCAATGATTGCATCGAGTGCGCCAATTCGTTCATCTGTGAG
Source organism: Trypanosoma boissoni (assembly GCA_030849725.1). NCBI lineage: Eukaryota > Euglenozoa > Kinetoplastea > Trypanosomatida > Trypanosomatidae > Trypanosoma > Trypanosoma boissoni. Next base: position 9,195 of record JASANW010001133.1, read on the forward strand.
TTCCTCATCGGGAAAAACGTAATCATAGTTTTCGCAGAGCAGGTACTGAACTGCTTCCATGACATCCATCAATACGTATCCAAAAGTACGCTTCTCTGTTGTTCGTTTGCAGGCAGGGCAACTAGGCACGTATGTTTCTGTGTCACCTTGCGGTTGGAGAACTGATGTGAGGGTTTCATTTAGTTAGCGGCATTGCTCATCTGTCAGTTCATCTCTATCTTCGTCGTTGAGTTGTTTCCGGGCAGATACCTGGGAATCTTCCAGCAGTGCTCCATAAAATAAGCAGGCCTTGTCGACATGCTCGTGTCTAGTCGTCGTGATATTGGGGTGATGCTAAGAGGGGCTATTCAGGGCAATTCTGGAATCAAGCTTTAACTGCGCTTTGGTGTCATGGGGCTGGTTATTACCTTGCATCAGTGGTTAGTGTTCTTTTAAGTCTGACTTCTTCCATAGGTAGAACGATTCATTAAAAAGAGTAGGAGTACAGAGGTTTTTACTACTTCCACATAGCAAGTAGTGATCGCAAAGGAGCCACAGGGGCTCTCCTCGCACCACTACTTGGTAGGGGAAGTCCCCGGGCCACGTGAAGGAGGGTGTTTGTCCGAATATTCCAACGGTATTGCAGAAAAAAAAATTTTTTCGCTCTGCTGTGGTGACTAATTCTACCTTGACCTAATTCTATCCTCTTATGTAGCCTGACTCTTTTGAGTAGCAGTGAAACGCTGTTCATATTATTTCTAGTAGCTTAAGTTAGGCTAGGAGTCCATGCATCGGATCAGGATACAAGCGAGTCACCAACTTGTATTAAGTCGGTGCTTGTTACGAAGCAGCAGGAGTACTCCCTCCGGGCCACAATAAGGGCAAAGAATACATAGTTGCTGGTACTGATAAATGTTAATCGTACATCCATCTCTGGAAGCCTACACACCACATGAAGTTGTTAGCACACGTGCAGGTATTGCAGAAGTAATTTATTGTTTAAAATGATTTTAAAATTCAGTAAAACAAGTATTTTTTTTTTTTTTACAAAGCGCTGAATTATTAAAATTATTGAAAATATATATACTTCAAAAAACATAGTTTTTATATTTACATTTGTACAAGAAATTAAAATTTGGATATATATGGATTACACAGTTGTAAAATTATTAATAACTAGAATTTATTAGGAAGCAAATTCCTATGCTTTTTTTCTTTTGGACTCTTATTCATTGGAGAATTATTTGTGGTAAAAAGCGACCATTATAAAGACAACTTTACTACTGCTGCCTTAATCTCTCAAATTCTGAAAACTTTTGTTTTTATCTGTGTAAGTGAAGCTTTTCTTGTTTTTATTTTTACAAAATGCTCTTTAATAATAACTAGCTGTAGAAATGAAACACAAGCATTAGAGTCAACATAGCTATACTGCCATTTGTAATCTTGGACAAGTGGTTGATCTTCTCTTTTCAACCTGCGTTTTTCTTTATAAAGATAGTGTGGGATAGTAGTTAATTTTTTTATATGTTTCATAATTTAAAAATTTTTTTTTGTGCCTCTATCCCCGTAAGAAGATAGAGACTAGTATATACCTTTCACCGATAG
>JASANW010001134.1:0-10804 GCA_030849725.1 Trypanosoma boissoni
GCACATTGGTGCACAGTCAGGCAACCCTCAAAAGGCTCTATGGCTTTTTAGGTATTATTATTTTTAATGTTTAATGTGTTTTTGTGAACATTAAGGGCTTTCGAATAGGAATGGCATTTGCGTTTGTGTTGTTTTTTAAAAGTTATTGAAAATCCATGTATCTTGTTGGGTTTATATATATTAAAATGTTTTTTTTTTTGTTGGTGTGAGGTACTGTGTTTCTTGTTGTTATTCGAAGATATTCTGTAGAAGTTCGTTGTATTTAACCGGTTACGGACGTGAAAGCTTATTGTTTCTTGGACTACATGCATGCTGTGAACATTGCTTTTGAGGATTTTCTCTATTTGGTGTCAGTGGATAGTTTTCTAACTCGAATGTGTAGTTAATAGTTTATGATACTTTTGTTCTTTTTTATTCTCTTATTATACTTTGGTAAAACAAAAAAAATAAATAAATAAAGTCATATAAAAAGATTTTTGCTTTGTTCATTACAAAAATTGAGTTTTTACCTTTTTACCTTTTGTATTGCCCTCTTTTTGCGATGGGGTCATGTAGACGAGAACATGAGATTCTTCAACTGTGTAAACTAGATGGATTTTGGTGTATGACTGAATAGAGAAGCTCTAAGAGGGAAGTGTTTGTTTAATCTTTTTATTTTATTATTATTTTTAGTGCCTTATATTCTTTTATTGTTCTTAAACTTTTCTTTTGGTAGATGCTTTACTATTCCTGGAATATAAAAGACGGATATGGCTTTCTTGTGTGCGGGTTAAACAAAATATTATTTTATTTTATTTTTTTTTTTGTTAAAAAATAAAACAATTTCGGCTCTAGAGCTTAATTGATTTCTTCAGAATTTTATGCATTCACTTGGATGAATGTATTGTCTGCTCTTTTGGTTGACTTGTTTAAAGGCCACAGCTCTGTATGTTGCTCGTTTTTCTCTGCACCTTTCTCTTTTTATTTTTTATTTTTATTTTTTTGTCCCCTTTATATACCTCCGACACTTAGCCACATGTGGCACGGCACGAGCAAGAGCGCATCGTGTGATGCCATAGCCGACCGCACATATGTCCCGCGGCGTTGCCGCGTCTCCGCCGACTCAGCGCCCGGTGATGCGCTTCGCCGCCAAAACACATTTCTCCGCGGCCGCGTCGCTCGCCTTTCGGAGGCGCAGCGGGCGGAGGGCCTCGCGGCCATTGGCGCAGCCGAAGACTTTCGTGACGCGCTGGGCACTCTGTGCCCGCAGCTCTCCGAACTCCGCGCGGCACATGCGCGAATGGCACGTCAGCTGGCGGAGTCCCGGCGCCGGGCGGAGGAGGCGGAGGCAAAGGCACGTGAGGCAAACGCGCGGGCAGAGCGAAGTGCCGCGCGATTCGCGATGGAGTCGCAGCGCAAACCGCAAAAAAGCGAAGGGCCTTTGATTATTGCGGAGCAGAACGCGCAACTGCGGGAGGAGATCTGTGCGTTGCACATTCGTGCAGCGGCTCTTACAGAGGCACGGGATGCAGCAGTGGCGGCACGTGTAGAGGCGGATGCACGGGTGGAGCGCATATCTGCACAACTTGCGGAGGCAAACGCTGCACGGGACGCAATGGAAAGCGAAAAAAAGGATCGAGACGCACAGGATACGGCAGCTGCACGTGTAGAAGCCGCAAGCCGTGCGGTTCTTGCGTCCATGTCACTCAGCGCTGCGCGGAGCTGTGCAAAGGGACTTCCCGCAGAAAGTACCGATCACACCAGTGACAACAACAACAGCAGTAGTAGTGATGGGGTGAGTGAATGTCTGTGGAGCCGACTGGATGCCCTTCTCTCCCGCGTTGCGTTACTCGAAGGCGGTGACCTGCAGCTGCGGCAGCGCGGGGACGCAATAGCCATTCTGCAAGACGAGCGAGCCGAATTACAGGAGCGCGTGGCACAGCTCCGGCGCACACTGTCGAACCTCTCGGAGCTCTTCGCGTCGATGCCGCAAACCCCTGCGGAGCTCGAGGAGACAGTGATGGAGCGCGACGTACTGCGCGCGGCGCTCCACCGCTGCGAGGCACGCGCAGAGGTTCCGTGCGCGGCGGAGATTCGTCGAATTGTGGAATTGCGCTGCGCGGAAGTGGCCGCGCGCCGGACGAGTTCGCCACTGTTCGTTGTGCTCGAAGAGCCCACAGCGCCGTGCGGCGGTGCGGAAGAGAAGGCGCAAAGATAGGCTATGGAGGGATTGCATTGAAAAACATGTCTATTGGATCGTCACAGCTGCTGTTGTACTTTTGGAGGACCAAGGAGATGGGGAAGAGGCTCAGAGACAGTTTTGGGGAAGAAACAATGAGAAGTTTGAGTGCAAAAGGAAAAAACAAAAAAACAAAAATAGAAATGCAATACATGGTTTTAATTTTTGTTTTTTCTATAGTCATTATCTGCTCGCTTTCCCCTCTTTTTTCTTTTTTTTTTTTGCTCGCTTGGTCTTTTTATTTCTTCATCTTTCGCTCTTCATTAAGACCTTGTAAAGAGAATGTCAACTGAAATAAGTGTACTTACTCTTTTCGTGAGAGGGGGGGGGGGGAAGGTTCAAATATTATTATCGCATTTAACTTTTTTCTTCTCTTACCTATTTTGAATACGAAACACGGAGAGCACGCAGTTTTTTCTTAAATGGAGTTCTTCAGGGTAGGAATACCTCTTAAACCTGCTACTTCTTTACTTGTTATGGATAGATTTCTCATTTTGTCTATAGAGGGATATTTTATTTTAATCGCTTGTCGTAGACATGGTCTTTTTATATGTGTGTGCTATAAGCAAGTTCAGAGGCGCTTTTGGTTTCTCTTTTTGATTCTTTATCTTCAAAAGAATACGTAAGGATTGTTGAGGCCGAGTCAAAAAGTGGATATTCTGCATTTTCAATGCCGAATGGCCTGTGAATCTTTTATCAAGTAAAGGATTGTAGGGACAAATTGTTCAGGATATTCTGAGAGATTATGTTCTGCGTAAAATGAGCGTCCGTGATGGAACGCTTTCTTCATGAGGTTTTAGAGAGAGTGGGTGACAAACTACTTGCTTGCGGCATGGCTGAAGGATTCATCAAAAAATGCTTTAGACTTTTTGAACGGAAAGCTAAAGGGCACAGTTTGTGCCCACAAGAGCGCCACTCACTGTGTCTTGGAAGAAGATTGAGAACAGACTCTGCAAAGCCTTCAAAGAGATAGTGACTCTTTTTTTGTAAAGAGATCTTTTTTATTTATGGTAAAAACAACAAAATATACCTTGCTTCGCAGTGGTTGATGGACATATTCGTTTGTTTTTTTCAGTTATAAATTAATTTCCATCAAGTCGGGGGGGGGGGGCATGTATAGCGTGGGTTATTTTTCACAATGCATTTTATTTATTGGATGAGGATGTTGGGTTTTGCGTTTGGCTTTTTTTTGTTTTGTTGAGAAAAAAAGTATACAATATCCTCTATTGAGTTTGCATTAAGCGGGAGTCGCTCTTTGACTCCACTGTAACATGCTTTCTGGGAGTATACGATACGAAGCAGGCTCTGCTTTTGTATTGATAAATTATTTTTTATTGTATTTTTGTTTTTTTTTGGAGAAAAATTTCTTCACCGAAACGCGAGAGTTGCGTATCTTTTTTATTTTATTTTGCTATTAAAGGAGCGGAATATGTTTGCAGGCTCTGCTTGTATCTTTTGGTATTACTTAAGAGAATACATGTAATTGTTCTAAAGTATGTGTAGAGTCTCATGCCATTTCTAAAAGATTTTTTTTTTTTTTGACATTTTTTTTTTTTTTTTAGTTTTTCTGCAGTTTGCAAATTCAAAATTTATCAAAAAACAAATACAAAATGCAAGATTACAGCTCTCTTCTGGGCAACTACAAATTGAGCAATTTCAACGGAGTAAATACCGAAGATAAGGATGTGCGTCTTTCACTCAAGGAAGTGGAGGGGAAGTTGCATGTGGAGGCCAAGGTTGCCAATGTCATAGGCGGGGAACTTACGTATGAGGACGACAAACTGAAGGGAATCCTCATGTCTACTTTGATGATGGGCTCTGACTTTGAGATGGAGGTGGAACGTGCTATTGGAAAAGGTTTTGGGGAAGGAATGACTGTGAAACGTGAAATTGGCGCAATTGTCTTTATACATGACAAGGACAAGATGAAATTCGTTCCTCGGCCAAAAATGTTCTAATTTGAGGAATATCAAAACGCTGCACTTTAAAATGATTGCCGTATAATTTTTTTTTTTTTATTCTTTAGTGAACGGGTTTGTATTTAGGAATGAAAAGGGGTGTAATATGCTTCAGTAGTCTGTCAAAGGGATACTTTATTGATTTTTTTTTTTATATATTTGGAACTAAAGCTTCTTCTTCATATGTACTCCTGAAATTGTGTAACTGTGCTAGCAAATCGATGTCTTTGATGCAACAAGTATTTATGAATGCTACAATGGGAGTTACTGTCATTAACAACTGAGATTTTTTATAATATGTACCCTAATAATAACAATAGTATCTATGTCTATATATGTCTCTCTCTCTCTATATATATATATATATATATCTGTGAGTATGTATGTTTGCGTGAATGCTTTGTTTTTCCCTACATGTTCTATTTCCTTAAGCAAGTTTGTTTCCTTTAGTTTTTTTTTTTTGCCGCGTGGTGTACTACGGCTACTAGAGGCGCCGATTATTTGTCGGTTTTCTTCTTATCGACTGCTGTCTGCCGCTTCCATTCCTGTCTACTGGCTTGTCTTTGTGTCCTTGTCTGTGGACGAGTGAGTGAGTAAGTGAGTGACTGAGTAAGTGAGTGAGTGAGTGAGTGACAGAGTGAGTGCTTGCTGTTTTTTATTTATTTATTATTATTGTGGAGTGAGCGAGTCGGACTCTGACATAGAGTCTCTCTCTCTATTGTTTTTTTTTTTTTTTTTGTTGGTATTGAAATGGCAAACGTATCATCGTTTGAGTCGCTTGGGCTTCACCCTGTGCTGCTTGCGGCGCTGCAGCACATTGGCGCCCCTTGCACTCCTTTCCTCTCGCGCGTCCTGGACCGCACGGCGACGGACTTTGCGGATCTTCTCGTGGACTCCCGCTCTGCCGCCTCGGGCCACGCGGGGGCGGCGGAGCGCCACATGCTCCTCGCCCTCTTCGCCCTCCACGGCGCCCTCTCCGCGCGGCAATCCTCAAGACTGACCGCGCTGCTCATTGCGCGTGGGATGGAGTCTGCGGAGCAATTGCACGAGCGACTGCGTGTCCTTGCGGCTCATTGTCGTGTGGAGGTGCGGCTCTGTGTGGGAAAGCGACAGCGACTGCCGGAAGAGACATTGGCTCGAATGCCCCGTGTTGTTGTTGTCACACCAGCCACACTGGGCCGGTTTGACAGTGACAATAACAATAACAATGAAGACAGTGACAGTAACAACGGGGAATACAAAAATGATAACAACAACGCTGACGACAACAACAATAATAGTGGCGGCGACGAAACATTTTTGCGTGGCGTTGCTGCTGTTGCAGTGGAGGATGTGGTGGGGTGTGGTGAATCGTTTGTGGACGCCGTGCTTCGCGCAGCCGCTGCGCGTGGTGGACAAGGAACAAGCATTGGCGCTCGTTGCGGCCCGCATGTAATGCTTTTGTGCAGTGGACCACTTAAACACCTAAGCCCGACACTGCGCGGGCGCCTTTGCCGGCACAATCGGAGATATTATCACTTTGACCCGCATACAGTGGACAAGGCGCCTAGTACCGCCTCCGGCACTTTGCCACCTGTGTCGAATCGCGTGGTGTATGTGTTGTATTTGGATGAAAGAGACCGCGAGTCACTGCTACGCCGCGTCCTACACATACACAAGTCTCGTCGTGTGGTTTTGCTCACACACCACAAGGAGATACGGCACACATTGCAAACCATTAAGGGATGGGGTGCATACATGGGTGAGGAGGACTTCGTGGGCAGTATCCTGCGCAATGATGCGCCAGAGCGACAGGAGTCTACAATGGCGAATTTTCTTCGTGAGCCCAATAAGAAGAACAATGGTGAAAAGGCGGCGGGATCATCGCTACTTGTCGCGTGGGATGCCTTCACCGCTGTGGACCTGTTGGATGTGGATCTATTCATTCAGTACTACCCGCCACAAAAGTCTCTCACGTGCCGGGAAAGCGCAGAGTTTGTGCAGGTTTTGCACACAACGGCAGACCCTGAGCCCGCCACGCACGGGCGCCGCACGATGCTCCTTACATTCCTTGCGCTAAGTGACTTTACGCTGGCGGCTTTTTTCATGCAACAGTACGGGCAGAGAGGGCATGTCCTGAACATTGCGCCACATCACCCGGCTTTTGAGCAGTGTCTTGCGAACCCTGCTGCTGTACTGCGGATTAAACAACAGAAGGAGCGCGAGCGCCGTGGCGGACAACAAAAACAACCGCAATTGCAACAGACTGATAGAGAAGCACACGTACAGGTGAGTGCACCACTTCCGCTGCCGCGATCCATGCGACATCGGTTGTCGGAAACTGTGTGAAACGATTGTGTATTTACCGCTACCGGATACCGGCGCACGAGCAGCGAATGTGAAGAAGAGGAAGAGAAAAAAGGGGTTCTTCTTTGCCCCCCTCTCCTTTTCCCTATCTCTCTGTGTGTGTGTGTGCCTGAGGGTGAGTGATGGAAAAGGAGAAATAGATACATATGTAAAGCAGGGGAAATAGAGAAAATACAAAAATACATACAAATACAAAACAGATGGAAAGAAACTAACAACACAAAAACAAAATAACAGGAAGAGAGAGAGAGGGTAGGGAATTTGTATTGGCCTTAGATTGTCTTTGGTTTCACTTCCCTTTTTTTTTTTTGCACTGTTCAGTGTACCTTCTTGGTTTTTGTTTTTTTAGTTCTTAATGGCTTGTTTGTTTTTTTTGCTTTTCGCTATTGACTTTGTGGCGCAATAAGTGAGGGCCAGATTCTCAGCCATGCGGGTAAGAGCAGACTGTGGCGAATGGGGTGCGATGGTGAATGAAAGCGCACAAGAATGCAGCTTGAGGGAAGAGAGGAGAAGGAGAACGAAGAAAGCAGAAGGACAATGTAAGAAAAGAGAAAACTGACAGAGAAGTGATTTCTATTTATAAATATGTAAATCCGTTTCTGGGTTGTGTGTGCGGTGCAGGCTCATCGAAGGATTGGACCGTAAAGGAAAAGCCTCACAGTGACCCTTCGCTGTACTGCAATTGTGTTATTGACGTTTTCTTTTTTTGCTTTTTTTTTGTTTGGTATTTTTACCTTTTTTTTTCATCGTTGCATCAGCTCAACCACTCATTTCCCAGAAGATGCCTTTACTTCCAGTGATATCCTTTGTTTTTTTCCTTTTTGAACAAACAAAAAACGTTTTCTTTATTCATTTTTTTTTCTTTTTCTTTTATTTTTATTTTTCCTTTTTTTTTTTTTGCGTTTCACTGCTGCGGTTGTGGTGTTGAATTTGTTTTTTTTTTGGATTTTTTGAGAAGGCGAGGCGATAAGTGCTGCCCTAGGTCCTGTTGTTTTATGAGTCTGTTTGCGTGCCTTATGTTTTTTTTTTTTTGCTTTTTTTTTTTGTTTTTTTTTTAGTCGTTAATATAATAACCGTAATAATAATCATTATAATGATAATAAATAATGATTATTGTTATTATTGTTATTATTGCACTGCTTGTGTGGTGTATGAGTGCATTTTTTTTTTGTTGTGAGTGTTTGTGTAAAGTCACACGCGCCAGTGGTTCGTGCGTGCAGGATTCGCAAAGTACTGCAGTGAGAGTGAGAGAGAGAAAGAGAGAGAAAGAGAGTGGATATAAAACAAGAACATAAAATTGTCGCAGCCCCTTCCCCTATACTCTCTCTGACAAAGAAACAAAGCAAAAAAAAGAGAGGTAAGAAGAGATTTTTTTTTTTTTTTTGGTGAGGGGAGGATAAAGTGATGCACACATTAAATTTATGTAAAGAAAACAAAGATGGTATTGAGGGGAGGGGTGCGGGAAAGCAAAGAAACAAGTGCCAGAATGCAAACGCCATATATTGCCCTTTACGCACAGATGCAATGTGCTGTTTTTCCGTCTTTGTACTACTCTCTCTCTCTCTCATTATCTTTTTTTCTCTCTCTCTCTCTCACTTCGGGTGTTTATGCTTGTCTGTCTTTGTTTAATTGTGCGGAAAAAAGTAACTAGCTCTCTCGCTGGGAATTCATGTGTGCCTAGAGTCACCAAATTCGAATTGTACCTTTACCTCGTGGTATCTATTTTTTTTTTTGAATTTTTTTTTTTTTTTGAAATAAAGAGAGAAAGTGGAATAGCTGTACATTCGAGGAGTGCCAGAGCTTAAGAAGATGAGTGATGATGTATATGTATTTTGCTGTGGGAGGAAAGGTCAGTTCGACGAATGAAGGACCGAGGGAAGAAAAGAACAAACAAACAAGAAATAAAAAGCATACACAATACTATTTGTATTAAGTAGTGTGCATGCATGTAAAGTTGTTAGTACTTTTTGATTTTTTTTTTCCCTTTTTGTTGTCGCTTCAATAAAAGGGCCAAAGTGGGGATGGCAGTGGGCTAGAGCAGTTGGACGTTGGAGCGGAAATACGTTCCGCTGCGGACGAGGGCTCAGCCGACGGGACCGGAGAGGGCTTCGCACTGCATTCTGCTGCGGCCGCTGAGGCATGCGGAGGAGCGCCATCGGAGGGATGGGGCGAGCGAGTCGTGCATGCCCGAAAATTCTACCCTGCTGGAGAGGTGAAAAAAGCGATTATTTTTTTTGTATGGCAAAAAAACAAAGCAAAAGCGGAATGCAAAGTGGTGTTTGAGGAAACGGTAGTAATAACAGCCCCATAGAGGAAGGCACGAACTATTCACCTTTGTGGAAAAACAAAGAAAAACAACATTTGCCTTGCACATGTGACGCTTTACATTATTCTTCCAAACTCCTCATAGTGTGCCTGTGTGTGTGTGTCTTACTTTGCGGCTTTGCAGCGTTGTGGCTGATGCCCTTGTCACTTGAGTGGCACCTTCTGTGCTTATCGTCTTGGTTCTTCTCTGCTGTCTCTGTCCGTCTCTTCGATTCTGGCGCGCCATCTGCCGCAGTTCCTTATTTTTCACTGCTGTGGTGAAGACACTGATGGCTTGTGGATATCACTTGTTTGCTTTCCACATTATTTATTTAACTGATTCCCTGTTTTGTTATTGTTGCGCGGGACGGGCAGGGTGGAGGAGGTTTCCTACTTGACTATTTCTTACTGGTCTTTGGTCTTCTGTGCGTTTTTTACTCTAATTTCCCTGCATACTTGCATACATGTATATACTTATATATGTATATATTGCTCTTTTATTTCCACTTTATTTACTTACATATTTATAAAACAAAAGATCTCACTTTCGGTGAACCAAAAGCGACGGCAAATGTGCAGCTGCACGAATACCAAAGGGAAAGAGAAGGATACTGAGTTGGATCTCGTAAAGAAGCTTGAACATGCTCTCGATACCTTCAACAGTGCGACGAAGCATTACACAAGCGCGGCGCAAGCTGTTGATGATTCTCTCGAGCGTCTCGCCGTGGCCTTCCGCGAGTTAACACAGAGCGACGTTTCTGCCAGTCTTCAAGACAGGGTGGATGCCTTTGGCTGGGATGTTAAGAAACACCGCGGCGCCGCCGCCCTCTCAACAAGTAAATCAAGTTCTAAAAATGGGAATAAGATGAGTCCCTTTGCCACCGAAATAACTAAGCGTACGAAAGGATTGGTCGATGAACTTAAGGGCCAGATGAATGTAGTGCGCAAGAAGAAGGATGAAAGAGATTCGGCCGTTTCCAAGTTTAACTCCGCTAATGCGAAGGTTGAGGCTATCGACCAAAAGAACATCAAGGCAAACCGTGACTCGCTTCAATGTTCAGACTACAAAAAGGCCATGATGCGACGCGACAGCGTGCATAGCTCTATGGAGACAAAAAAACTGGAACTTGATTTGGCGTGTCAAAAATTGGTGACCATGCGTGCGGCTGTGGTTGAGGAAGCAATCTCAAAGCTCCGCAGCGACTCCTTCAAGTATTGGACAGAACTTGGGAACAGTATTAAAGGAGGGAGCCAAGGCCAACAAGAGGTGGAAGAAGAAGAAAAGGCCTTTCCCACAGAGTAAGGGGATTCGCTGAGTGATTCGCACATCATGCGACGTTTAGCAGCAAAGGTGAAGCTCTTGTGTGTGTTTGTCGGGGGCGGGGGCACTGTGGAGAAAGTAATATGTGCAAAACAAGCATACATTTTTATGAAATCAAATGAAAGTAAAAGGCAAAAGAAATTTATGTGCGGCCGAAAGATAGAAATTGTACGCATGCCCGCAGAATAATTATGGGTGGCCTTTACCCATTTCTTCTTCAACTACAACAGCGAAAAAATGTACAAGTTAAAAAGTGTAGTGTTGTAGGAAAAGGAAGAGCACTTTATGTTCTTTCGTGGTCGTTGTTTTATGTGTTTTCAAGGATTTATTTAATAGAGGACTGGGGAGAAACAAAGTGTTAGTGTCTTTAAATAAGAAATAAATTTACAGCTATTTATGTATGTGGTTTTTTTTTTTAAAATACCTGATTATGATGGGGGCAATTCAGTGTATACATGTGTCCATGTAAATTGCGGACATTATATGAGTCATTTTTTTATACTCTTTGTTCAGTGTACCTTATTGATTTTTGTCTTTTTAGTTCTTCTTGGCTTGTTTGCTTTTTTTTGCTTTTCGCTGGTGACTTTGTGGCGCAATAAGTGAGGGCCAGATTCTCAGCCATGCGGGTAAGAGCAGACTGTGGCGAATGGGGTGCGA
>JASANW010001135.1:0-10879 GCA_030849725.1 Trypanosoma boissoni
GGTCTACTTTGTGCAGGCCATGCTGAAGAAGAACAATGCAACTATGCAGGGCAAGACAGTGATTGTGTCGGGAGCGGAGAAGTAGTTTCTTCGCTAGTTGGAAAGGCGACAACAAAGAAAGTCGGAAAGGTATTGTTCGTAATCACGCTGGGCGTTTCAGGAGTATGGAGCTTGGCAGTTGCTTCATTTGCATATGGCTTTGTCTGCATACGTGTAACCGTTCATTTTTTATCTGTTGTCGGTGTTACTCGGGCAATACTGCTGTCGTCTTTGTCAACACTTTGCCACACTATGCATATATTTCGCCTAATGTTTCTAAATTTATACAGGACACAAAACAATGTCCACTCTTTTGTTTGGTTCCTTGTGTCAATGACTGTGAATCGCCCTACTGTACTCTTGCTGCTATATACATTTGGATATCAGTGCCAACCCAGAACTAGATAACTGAGAACTTACTATGTGCCTGTGCCATCTGATGAATGCGAAGGGCATTGCTTGCTGTGGGGAGAGAGCCTTATGACACTGTGGGGACTTCTGCTTCTGTAGCTCTATCTGATGATCGATAGAGTGTCTGTGGTTGAGGGTGAGGTTTTGGATGCGGGAAGCGACGCATTACTAAATAGTGAGTTATTTACTGGAATCTTTCTGGTACTTTGTGTGTATGTTTTTGTTGGGGGAGAAGGGGAGTATTTAATCTCAATACTTCTGCTCTTTCTAACAAAACGACGAATATATATATATATATATATATATATATATATATATAATTGGAAACACGGAGATGTTTGTACTCATTCTGTGTGCAGGCGAAGGTCCATTCCCTTCAGACGGATTTGAGTGAAGGCACTCATACGCACTACGAGAGGTGGTCCGAACATATCGATAGACACCACAGGTCTTGAGACATGCGACAATACTACTGTGTGTCCTGCGATGCCGAATGAGGGAGTCATGAATTGCAGTTATCTTTACATTGTGGGAAGTACAGATTTGTAGGGTGTGAGGTGCTAGAGAGCGCCATCTCCCTTTTTTTTTTTTAGAGCATGGGAAGAAAAAGCCCTTAACATTGATTGCAATGATTGCGTGGATCGCTGTGGGGCAGTGTCGACCTTGTTTGTAAAAAAAAAAAAAAGACATGTTGGAAAAGTGGGAATATGGTTTTGTATGGACAACCTTTTCTCTCATTCTAACTGTTGGTACTCCTCTATGCTATTCAATAAATCTTTTGGTTTTGCCTTTTCAAGTGGCTTTTAGTTAATTGACTGAGGTGTTCGCGTGGTATTCTGCTGACAACAATTACAATAAAAAATATTCAAAGGAGAAGAATGAATGACTTCACTGTGATTTAATAGCAGTATTTGCTTACGACTGGCCTCTGCGCAAAGTTGCTTCATATACTCGACAAGTGCATCATAGCAATAAATACTTTGTGTATTTTTGCTCTCCTCCTATTCGTTGATTATTATTATTATTATTATTCAAACAGTGTGATGTTAGTCAAGTGATTGCCAGAAGTGTGAGTCCTGGCTTTAGTTATAAATGGAATATGTGTGAACTAATGATAGTGCTTCATGGTGTTGATGCTGTTGTGTTAAAAAAAATAATAATAATAATTACGGAACAACAGGAGGGAGACGGATCACATTGTTTATAAGGATAACATCAATAAATAATTTTTATTGTGGAAGTGGGCATCACTTTTTTGCTCCAGCGTTTAGTATGTTTCATCTAAAAACACATCTGCCGATAACGTGGATATCTTTTGTTGCGCATGTGTACTCCAATACAGTTAAAGAAAATAATGCCAAATATCTTTTTTTCACAGTGCTTTGTAAAGTAATGAGTGTAATGCACTGATGCAATTGTATCGAAACTTTTAATTACGATGACTCTTTGTGAGTGATAATAATGTGTCGCCAACAGAATAGGCACTCTGTAAACTATCTGCGTCCTTTTGCAGTACCTGAATATTTTGGCAAAATGGCCCTTGTTCGTTTTGAATAGAATATTTTATTTCCATTTCTCCAACTTTGCATAAGGAATTGCGCCTTATATTTATAAAACGTAGATGGCATGTACACCTTATTCTTTTATTGCAATGTGTTATTCTTTATTATTATTATTATTGTTTATTTTTAAAACAACACTGACCCCCTTACCACTTGAGTTATTGGGCGCAATAGGGACTACTCATTACACGTAATATTATGGGCTTTAGAAGAAGCACTACTGACAGGTGTTGAATGTTTTTTTTTTTTTTTTGAGGAAATGTTAAAATCATCACATATTCAATACGTGAGAGGTGTCCTAATGGCATACGGAGTTTGTAATGCATTGTCTATTGGAGCGGATCGCGCGCAAAAGGTTTGGTATCCGGCCTGACGCAAAGAGAGCTTTGTCTAATATCAAGACTCTCTAAAGTATGCTTTGTTTAATTGAATCCGACGACTGTGATTTTTTTTTTTTTTCATTTGGCTTTTCTTTACTGAAGCGATGTGGAATGTTTTGACTGAGTTTTGCTGTGCCATGGGTAAGTATGTGTTGTGGCACAAAAGTACACAATATAACGCAAAATGTGTGTGAGACTTTGCTTTATCTAGTTATTAAAATAAATAGTCTCTTCCTTGGGAATACATATGTGTATATAAATATGTATATATATATATATATCTTTTGATGGTTAACGATTCATTTGAGGAAGTGTTATTCGAGCATGGTTTTTGAGATGTATTGGACATTATTGTTTTTCTGCAAGCACAAAAATGAATGAATGAGAAAAGTAATCTCTCGATATTTAATAAAGACAGTCAAACATTTGGCGTGGCATATGAGAATGTTTGGATAATTTAAATGCATTGTAACGGAAGTTGTGTCTTTGTTTTACCGTTTTTTTTTTTTTTTGTTGTTGTTGTTATTTAAAATCAACTCTATAAACTGCATTAGTGCAAAGAAACCCATTGAGTATTGCCTCACAGTGGAAAATGAATAAAATATTTGGGGGCAGGTGCGCTGCGACAGTATTATGTTATTTTGCTTCTTGGATTTTGTGTCTTATCTTTTGCTTCGCCATTCTTCAGATGCGAGAGCTCTTTTACGGTCATTATCCAAAACAACCCACGAAAGAAGAGGCGGCTCCATTGGTTTGTCCAGGAAATCCACTCCGCTTCATTCCTCGAAGTACTGTGCGACTGTGGGGTGAGCGGGACTATTTGATTGTCTTTGGTATGCCGTCCCTTGACATTCCAAAGAGACGATGGCGCCGCCACATGCAGCGGATCACTTGTTGGCGATTTCCTGAAGTTGCCACGCGAGAGAATAACTACACGGGTGCGATGCTCGTCCTGTACTTGCTGGCTCGACACCCGATGCACAACTTTGTCCTTTCGGAACAAGTGGTGCAAGAAGCAGAGCGGTGGAAAGATATTGTGATTCACCCAATGTATGAGGGACGGTCTTCCACAAATAAATTTTTTGACGGTAAAGGATACTGGGGAGTTGAGGCTGAAATTGGGTCTAGTCGCAAAACATTCTTTTGGTTTCAATTTGCACTTCGTCAGTTTCCCCGCGTACCGTACTTGGCCAAAGGTGACGACGATACGTTCTTGCGTGTGCCCCAGTTTCTGGACGACCTGAGGCGTCTTCCTCGTCGACGAATTTATTGGGGTAATTACATCTCTAAAAAAGTATTGAATTTGACGAGTCGAAGAAAAGCAAGGGTTAGATACATGCTTGGATTTTGTTTCACACTTGCACGAGATGTCGCTGAGTCTTTTGTGTCTTACAAACCATTGCAGCACCTTGTTTCGACGCCATACAGTAAACAACTGGAACCTGACTTTATTGCTTTTTATATGAACTACGAGGACCTCATGTTAGGTTGGGTGTTGGCTCACACTGGGTACTCCGTAGTCTATGTGAAGGATAACAATGAGCGGTTTCGCGTTCGTCCTCATTCTCCCATCTCAGATTCAGTAGTGGCCACCCACGCTCCAAAGTTTCATGAATATCATCATTTGATGGCTCGCTTTACGCTTAGCAGAACTACTTCTCATCCAACTTTGATAATACACCAATCTGAAAGGTTCTATGAGATAAAATCGGCTCTTTTGTAAAGCTTCCGACAAAATGAAGTGACTCTCTTCCTTAATGGTCTTTGTTTTACATAATGTGTAGAATGTGAATTCTGGTAGTTTTCGAGATGGACGGCATACTGGAATAGGCGTTTTACTTCACTTTTTTTTTTTTAAAATTGTTTTGCTTTTGTTGTATAAGGGCAAATAATACATGTTCTTTTTATTATTGTTATTGTTGCTTCGTGTAAGGAAAAGCTCGAAAGATGTGCTAGTGAATTTGAATTTTAGCCTTTCCTTACTTTTGTCTTCCTAGATCAACTTCCAATACGTGTTTTCCCTTGTGGATTTGTTTGGAGAAAGGGGGGTTTATGTTAAAGAAGGGAATTTTTAGTTGTTGTTGTTGTTGTTGTTTAGGACGGCTCATGTGAAAGATCGCGGTAAGATTGGTATCGCTTGAATATTGATATGAATTCTCTTTACTTTTTTTTTTTTTTTTGCAAATTACATGTGAGATATAGATTTTTAATAACTGTAACTTTAATATATATATACATGTATATATGTATATATAAGAAAGTTGTATTTATGTTTTCGAATATTTTTTCTGCGACGCAACCGTTTGTTTCTCTGAAATGGAGCGATAGACAGTTATGAGTGCATTAATAGTGTTTACCAAACAGAGTGGGGACAACCCACTTTCAATTTCCGTTCTCGCCAGCGACAGTTTCGGATGTATTCTACAGTACTTAAGGTTAAGTTGCTCTTGAACAGGGAATCTTGTATTTGGAAACAGGGAATGATAATAACATTTTAGAATAAGGCAGAAAAGGCATGCATTCACTCACCATGCCAATATACGACGAGTCTCTAGTGGCCTTTGAGGCAGAACGGACAGAGCTATGCGCTGAAAAAGGAAAGCCCTCCAAGTAGAAAAATCAGCATTGGTATTTGAGTGCGACTGCACAAAATCAGAATTGTCTGGTGAGACTTACCGGGTTTAGCTTGCGGCGCAGTGCGAGCTGCAGCAAGCCCAACCACAAGATGCAGCCCAGCAAGGAAAAATGTCTAATATACAGGAAGCAAATGGGACAACTGAAGCAGTAATTCCAAGAATGGAGACGAAACTATGGACAGCAGCCTACACAGAATCATTCACCTCCTGACGTAAAATGAAATGCATTATCCACGAAAAGAAAGCCCTTTCTCATGGACTCTATATGGAAAGGGGAGACGAATAGAGAGGTTTCGGCACTGCGTACTGAAGTGGGTAGCTGAGGACTCAAACAGGAAACGTGGAAGTAGCCTTTAATACCGGAGGGAAAAGATAATTTTTTTTTTTAGAGAGCAGTGCAGTGTATAGTGGTGTCTTGCCCAGAATCTCTTATTACTGCATATGGTACAACAATTAAGGGGCCGTTGAAACCGAGCGCAGCGTACACACAGACTTGGGAGGGAAATTTTACAATTAGGCCCATTTGATACAAATAGAAGGATATTCAGCAATTTCATTGGAAATGGACCGGTAACCGTCTACGCGGCTACAGCTAATGGAAACAGCAACCTATTATCCAGTGGTTTCATGTAAGATTGTTTGTCATACTGCGGAGGACCCTCTAAAAAGGAGACGAGCTGTATGTGGCAAGCGGTCTTAAAGTTTTCACAAAAGGATTAAAGAACAATCCACCCCATATCCAAGTTACGTTCAGTGTTTTTGATGTGGGCACCTCGGGCACTACGTCACTCCCTGCCGGGTAGAGACAAGCAAGAGAGAACCATTAAAAAACAAAAAAAATGTGGGGCGGGTGGGGTTACTGGGACCGGAAACAATGAATTCGGGGGGCTGGGTCAGATGAAGTATTAATGGGGAGCGGAGAACTTGTGGCCCTATGCGCCCGGAAGGCACAATGCTTTTAGTTTGGAGAGAGAGAGAGTGTGTGTGTGTGTGCGTGGGGAACCGGGTCAAATGTTTCTTGCGGGGCTACAAAGCATTCCGGCGGCTGATCCCATCAAGCAAGCCCGTCCAATGGTAAAATGGGATGTGGAACTGATAGTAGTCAGTCTGTCAAACCAACGCGATCGCGTGGATGTGAGAATGGCACGAGTGAGCGGCAGTACCTGCTGAGAAATTGTATCACTGCAACGAAGAAACTTCACGCTGCACTCTCACAACATGGAGTTCATCATTTTGGATTTGGGGGGAGGCTCTCCAAAAATCATTCAAAATGTATCCAAACAGACCCGCTCGGCACGTTGTAATAGGAGGGGAAGACGCCAAAAGGGTAAAACCGGCACTAAAACACATGTCGGACGACGAAAAATTGATCATGCGCTTCACAATAGGTGAGGGGAATATTATGTCCCCTCCTTCATGAATGCGCGTGCATTCCATTAGAAAAAAAAAGAAAAAAAAAAAAAGGTTTGGCGCTTGCAGCGGGAGTGATGGTTGAATAGAGGCTCAACCCCCCGCCTGCTGGTACAAATGAGGAAACACGATGATTCAATTGAGTTTCCACGACGCACTCTGCTTTATCTGGGTTACTGGGTCGCAATCATCAACAACACCGAACATTTAAAGTCGTGTATGTAGAAAAGCTTCAAGACTGGAGGAAAAAGCAATGTATGTATTCCTGAAGATAAGGAAACGGTTTCTCCTTCGAACTCTAAAGGTTACATCATTCCGAGGCGCTCGCACAAGGCGAAAGCATCCGAGAAAAAGAGAAACTTTTGGCTTTACAACAAATAAGTATGGGTACGCTATAGATGGAATAAATTTGCGTTTGCTTTGACAAAGAGGCAAGTAAACGATTTCACGAAGTGGACCAGACCATTACGAACACTCACCTTAACCGTACAGGGGGTGATAAAGGAACTTAATTTAACAATGTCGAACAAAAACGCGGAGCTCATTAGGAAGGCAGAGATCATTTTGCACAGCGTCGAGGCAATTAACAACAAATTAATCGATGCCCTTCACAGTGGTAGAAGAGAAACCCACAGGGTGACGATATCGGCTGATTGTATGTTTAGAAAAGAAGAAGAACGAACAGGACGATCACGAGGCACGCGCTATCTTAGTTCACGTTTCCCAATAGTTGGGTGCGGTATGTCGTGAAACCGCAGTGTTGTTTGACATGAACTCATTATCTTTTTTTTTAGGTGGCGCTACCAAAAAGAGGTTATGGTATGTTTTCGTTGCAAAAGGCAGTCCTGTTATTCTAAATAGTCTCACGAGGGCGCTGGACAGCGACCCCGAAGTAGTCAAATCGAAATTTGTGCCACAGAAGAATTTGGACTATCAACGATTAGATTAACGATATCTGCATTCATGAGTCTTACCAATCCGTAAACAAAACGGGCAAGAAATGTTTTAGATAACATGTGGAAATTTAGGGCAATGTTATAGGAAAGGCAAGTTTTGGTTCAACGATACGAATTGATGGACATCAATTTTATTCACGACACAGGAACAGTTAGAGCAAACGCCCAAACTGTACGAGAATCAAAGGAAGTCACTTCTTTCGTCACGATGTCCGTGGAGGAAATGGAAAATACGATGTGGCGTATGATGTGCGTTGGAGCTATGCGCGGAGAACTGCTTTTTCTGTACTGCTTGATTTTTTATTTTTTATTTTATTTTAATTTGTACATAGACCCCTGTTTTGCCTCAACAGACGCTCTTTTGGGTCCGAAAAGCGACGCTCATTTATCTCCCACTGCCACGAAGCTAAAGCAGGAGTGGATCCGCAAAGTCATATAGAGAATGACTCGGTAATTCCACACGTGAAGAAGTCAAGCGCGGGCACGCTTGTGGCAGAGATGCCTCTGTGGACAGATGGGGAACATTGCTATTCAAAGAGACATTGACGAAATATTATCTGCCGGCGACGCGTGGGAAGAAACCTTCATGCATGGGTCCGCAGACGGAAACTCGCGTAATGCTTTTTGACTTTACGGACTTTTAGAAGAGGATATGAGACACATCTGCACATGTGTGTGGATAATGCCGCAATCATGTATATCGTTAGAAAAAAAAAGGCTAATACCCATTTCACAATCCCTGGCCACGGAACTATAGGTCATAGATATAGTTCTGCATGTGCGAGGCATTCAAGCCACGTAAAATTATGTGCCCTCTGAGGAAAATCCGGTGAATGGTGCCTCGCGAGGATTCGAAATACATAAGAAATACATAGAAAGTGTGTGGGGGAGAGGTTCTTGCGAAGGGGAGCGCGGGAAGCGGCCTCAGGGCGCCCTGAGCACATCTTTTTCGTCAGTAAGGAGACCAACAGAAGAGTCTACAATGGATATATATATATATATATATATATATATATATATATATATGTGTATTTTCTGACGCAATTGCGCACTGGGAATATGTTGTACTATCGCGTTGCGGACGACTTCTATTGTGGTTTTGCGGCAAATCAGTGCCTTTGCCCGTATCCTATGTGAGTTATGTGTACTCAAATTGAAACACAATTTGCTGCGTTTGATGTACCAACTGGCATTCGATTTCTATTAAAGGGTATCATAATAAGAATTATATTTGAATATATATTTATCACGTAATGCCGGTGCATATTGGGAGTTTCGGGAAACTCTTGCAGGTGTTATCTAATTGAAGTGGAGAAAAAACGGTTTTTTTTTTTGGCAATCTATACAAACCTCTCAACGTAAGTGTTGCAATACAGACGTATCGTGTTTATATTATGTTTTATTTTGTGGTACTCCGCGTTTAAATGCCTATATGTGCAATCACATGCCGCATAAGTGAGCACAGGGCACTCTGGACGCACTATAACAATGATAAGCTATTTGTTTTTTGCCATCAAATCTTTTTGGCATATGTTTCCGTTGTTTGATTTACAACCTGGCACTCTAAAGAAAGAAACATGACGTTAGATGAGACATTTAGACTTCCCTGCGTGTGCCATCCCTGTGTTGTTTTCGGCCTTCGCTTAAGCTTTTATAGTGGTATACCCTTTTTTCTTTTTCAAATAGGACATAAACGCATAATGGCGAACAGGTATGCTGAATTGGAGGTATCTCGTTTTGTGCACTTAAAATCTGCTGAATAGCCTTAAAGTGTAGATTTAAAAGGAAATGTTTCTTTATGCATTGGCACTGCAAAGGAGCAGTGCCATCATTGCAAGCACTCCACAAGGGTGCCGCCGTGCGGTTGTGTGAAAAGATGAGGTCACCACTGCGCGGAGGCCATTCTTTCGCTGATACGTAATGCATCTCAGCACATGCGCAGAATTTCACTCTCTCGGAGGGAGTGGTGGAAGAGGCAGAGCAGTGGCATGACGTGCTGATTCACCCAATGAATGAGGGAGTGTCCGATACAAATAAAATGAAAGTTGGAAGGGGCTACTGGGGGACGGAGGCGGAAATAGGGTCCGCTCGGAAGACATACTTTTGGTTTCAGACGGCACTCCAACTCTTTCCCCGTGCGCCCTATTTGGCCAAACTGGACGACGACACATTTCTTCGTGTGCCACAGTACCTGGCGGACCTGCGGCGCCTTCCTATGGAGCGAGTCTACTGGGGTCGCCNTCACGCTTGCCAGAGATGTTGCAGATCACGTTGTTTCGTATGAGCCGCTGAAGAAGATTGTTTGGGTTCCATACAGCAAGGAACGGGAGTACGAATTCCGCCTGCTGAGTATGGAAAATGAGGATATCATGGTGGGCCGTGTACTGGCTGAGACAAACTATCCTGTTATCGTTTTGAAGGAGCCTGAGTATAGATTCCAATTAAATTTTAGTTTGCATGAAACGGATGCTCTTGTGGCAGCACATACTCTTGAAGAACATCAGTATTATATATTTATGAGTTATTTTATGTTTCAAGGTACTACAAAAGAGAAGACAGTGATAGTGAAGGAATCGCCAGTATTATTTAGCATGCATTTTAGAAATGAAACAAAAATTATTCCATTGTGAAAAGTTGCTTTGTCCACAGGTGGTATTGTTTCGTAGCTGGTGAAACAAATCCTGAAAAAGTGTTTCGTATTTTGTGTTGCAAACTTTATTTATATCATGTTACTTCTATGTCGCCTGACTTATTTTAGAGCGAATATACTTTTTACAAATTGTCCGTAGAGAATGAATTCCAATTACATGTAATATAATTTCGCTCTCATCAAAAATTAAACTTACGATGGGCTCTTCTTGTTTTAATTGTTTCTCAATATCTTTTCTTCAAACTTTAGTATACATTTTAGGTATAGACTTTCTATTTAAAAATACCAGTTGTTTTATTTACCTTGTTTTTGTATGATTTATTGATTGCTATCAATTAGTGGAGTAGATGATACTGTGATGGTGGTGTACACTGTTCAATCTCTATTGATTCGTGTGACTTGAAAGGGTGAGCACAAGTAAGGAAGTGAACGCATTCCATGATTGCGCATAGAGTGATGCTCAAAATTAGCAATTGCACATTTATTGGTCTGCTGGTCTTTATAATAGTAGTCTTATCTTTCTTGCAACTCGTATCTCCTCATTTGCACTCGCTACGGGCATTTCCTTATAACTCTTAGCGAAGAAGCTCGGAAAGGAATCTCTCAAAAGTTATGTCTTCTAACAAAGATCATCTTATTTACATTCCTCCCAAGAACCGGCGTATCTGGGGCGAAAGGGATTTCCTTGTGGTATTTGGTATACCCTCTTTGGATATACCCGCAAGACAATGGCGTCGCCATATGCAACGGACGACCTGCTGGCAGTTTCCCGAAGTGGCCACATGGCAGAACAACTACACTGGCGCTATGATGGTGCTGTACCTGCTGGCCCGCC
>JASANW010001137.1:0-11320 GCA_030849725.1 Trypanosoma boissoni
CGGTGCCTCGGGTGAAAAGAATAACACTTGACAAATACATCGATGTATTTGCAGAGATTACAGTCTTGTCGTGTGATTTTATTATGCTGAAAATAAAAAGTTGAGCCGTGGTTTTGTACTTGTTTGATATGTTTGTTGATTAAGGGGCTTTGTGGTTTATTTGTTTTTTAAGCGCATCAGGTATTTGGTTTTTGTTTTTTGTATATTTTTTGGCCTGTTTAATGTTAAAGGATATAAAGGAGGATACTCCTCTTCAGGTTTTTGTTGTTGTTTTTTGGTAGGGGGGATGCTGAGGTTAACCCCAGCACGACGCATCGGCACCATATCCACGGCACTTGCGAATCTTGTTAGTTTTACTGCGAACACTGTGGGTTTACATAATCCGTTTAGCGTTTTCTTTTGCGCTGGAGTTGTCTTCCGCTTAATTTCCCTTCCGTTAACGATCTACGGCGACCGCTGCCTTGCTCGTGCGGCGTGCGGAGTGCCAGAGTTGCTAGAGGCTCATCACCAGTACAAGGAGATCATAGATCACCCGCGGGCGATATTATGGGAAAAGAAAGTCGCTGCCCAGAAGTTAAAGAATGATCGTGAGCGCATTTTTAGAAATTACCACACAGATAATGTGCGAATGGTTGTGCCTCACGCTGCTGCTTTGGGCTTTACATTGTATAGTCTCTGTATTCCTACACAGCAGTTGGCTGGTTTACTCACGAGTACATCCCTTATGTCATCGCCGCTCATGATTGAGGCTGCAGGGTTTGCTTTAGACCCGACGCTCATGCTTGCCTCTTCTCTTACGCTCTTTAGTACCCAGCAGCACTTGCAGCGCCGCGCCGGATTCAATGATCGGCTAGACGAGTGGATTTTCCAGGTGAAGCGAAATGCCGCAATTGCGTGGTGCGCTTTCGCGTTGGCGACGTTGGCGTTTCAGCCGATAAGTTTCTTTCCTGTGTATGTGGCGCCTGTGTGGCTTGGTATCGCGTCACTCAGTGCGTGTACAAGCATTCTGGTGAATCACACTGCACCGATGCGTGCGCTCTTCGGTATTCCGGACTATCCACCAACGCACGGAATGTACGGGAACTCGAGCACTGCCGAGGCGCACGAGTACCGCCTCGCGTTCACTGGCGTTGATGTGGATGAGCGGCGGGACATGTGGCAGACGCAAAAGAAAGCGCTCGACTACGAGTGTAACGTTCGTCTCCAGCGCATGTTGCGGGTCATTGGGCTCTTTGACCGCATCGAGGAAGCCGAGCACGAGGCAGAGAAATTGCAAAGAAAAATTGACGTGGCGCGAGCCAATCGAAAGCGGCGGGAGGACGAAGAGGGAATGCGTGAGGACCAAAAAGATGGGGAGGCTCCAAAGTTTCCAGCGGACATCGTGGGGCCTTCAGCGGAGTCTGTGGCAGACACACACTTTGATGCGATACGCATTGAGGAGAATCAGCGACGACAACGGCGGCGCAGTGATGCTCAGACAGAGCACAGTTGAGAAACAAAGCAAAAGGGGTAAAAAAAAAAAAAAAAAACTTCACTTGCAGGAATGTAACCACTCCATTACGTCTGTAAGGCTTCATCAGTGGTATTCACAGATTTTACCCTTTTTGCTCTTTGTATGTTTGTAACGTGACATGACACAAAGGTTGCATTAATATGTTTTTTTTTTTTTTACTGTTTTTATTATCGCTGTTTGGCAGTTCTTTACATATTTATTCATCAAATACTATTCCGATTATTTTTTGTTTTCACTCTCCGTGTCATTTTTTTTTTGTTTGTTTGTTTGTTTTTTTCTGCTTGGTGGTGGTGGTGGTTACCTAATGATGTGTATTTGTTTAGCGCGATGGGGGGAGCACTCTTTCGTTTAGAGGCCGTTGACACAGACGTTGCGGTAGATACACTTCCATTCACTAACGATAATCCGCGAATGGCGCGCTTCCGTTATCAACACGCGGGTGTGGACACTGTTTTTGATGTATTCCCTTCGCATTTTCGACTCTACTCCCGCTACATGTTCCTTAACGTTTTTACGGCTCTGCAGGTGATTTTCGGTCTCTTTACAGTTTTGCTTTTTAATTATCTTTCGACTATTCGATATCACTACGCACCGCGGTTGGATAACAGCACAGGAATGATGATTGAGCACTCAAGTTGGGTCATTGCACCAATATATTTAAGCAGTTGTGTTCTTGGTCTTTCCTTTGTTGTATTCGCTACTCTGTACATTGTGTATGTGAACAGTGAGTATTGTATGGAGAGGGAGCAGCGCCGCTGGATGAAAGAAAACCGAGCACGGATGCAGGAGGTCATGCCAAACCCTTCCTCCTCCTCATCCTTCGCGCACACTTCGTCCATTCCGCAAAATTACCGCAAAGAATCCATTGGATGCCGCCTTCGCCGCATTGGTGTCCGGTGGATCTCATGCACGCGTCCTTACTACGCTTTTCATACAAGGTATTTGCCAGATTTTGACTATAGACATGCGCTTCAGGAGAAGTATGGCGAGGCGTCCGCGCGTCGCAATCCGCAGAAGAGAATTTTTTTCTGTGCGTGTCCATTTGTGGTGCTTCTCACTATTCTTGACTTCATTACAATTGATGAATTGCGTTTCACTGCCAGGAGTGTCTCACTACTACAGGGTGTTGTCGTATTTCTTGGGGTACTTTATATATTTAACATAGTGCGTTATGTTATATTGAATGGAACGTGGTTTGGTAGTGTCTGCTACCAAGGTATGACAAATGTCATTTCGCGTTAGGTGTGCGTTAACCATACGCGTTTTGTTTTTCTGTGTGTGTCTTTTTTTTTTTTTTGTGTGTGTGTGTGTGCTCATGTCTCATTTGCTTTACACGCATTTGAAAAGAAGTAGAGAGATAGATGATGAGGGGAGAGGGTGAGATTGGGAATCGCGTTTATTGGAGTTCTCCTGTAGTTGGCATTTAACGTGCGTATTGTACAATAAAAATCTTTTTTACACAGTCTTGTTTCACTTTTTTTTTTTTTTTACTCGAAGTACCTTTTTATGCTTATTTGCATATATATATATATATATATGTGTGTGTGTGTGTGTGTGTGTGTTTCGTGCAAACTGTATAGTGTTTCCTTTTTTTTGTTTTTTTGTTTTTGTTTTTTTGTCTTGGTATGTTTAGTTTGTCACCGTTGAATTGGGGAGAATGCAATAACTACAAAAAAGTATTGACTCTATGGAGAATCTCTAGGAGCAAATAGCCTTTCGTACAATTCCTCCGCTGCGTTACACGCCGACAAACTTTGGGTCCCGTAGACAAATCATTTCACGCACATAAAAAAAAAAAAACACAGGCGCGGAATGCTCTGAAGAAAGGGGGGGGAACTTTCCAAGTGACAGAGTTTCTTTTCGACCACATTGACCCGTCTCTCGGTGTGGCCGACGAGACTTCGGATAGAATTGGGGTTAGTGGGTCGCGTAGTACGATTTCGCCGCCGAACTCGCCCCAAATGACACATATGTGTGACGCGGCACAGGGGTCACTTCTCGCGTTCTGTTGCTGGAACTTTCCACTGCGATGGAAGCCCCACTCTTTGCCATTACGAACAATGCAGTATGATTGGGCCGCCAAGTCGTCGTCTTTAGACTGTTTCCATCAGGGCTCGCTGCAGCTGAAGCGAAAATCAAAAAAAAAAAAAAAAAAACAGTTACGGCGGATGGCCCTGGGGAAAGGGAGGGGCGTGTTGGGTTACAGCGAGTCAACTCCTGCATGTGGGAGACGCAGTCGTGTCCCAATCAGCCAATGCGGACACACGAAAGGACAAAAACTGCAAGCGATGGATAACGGTGACTTTAACCAGGACGGGGACGCAGAGTTCCCTCCGTTCTTCATACTCAGGCTTTCTGTTTGGGGGGTCTTTTGCGTGGGGGCCGAAAGATCGGGTCGTGAAAAGCTTAGCCCTTTCTTCAGAGTGCTCGGGACTCCACTTTTATAGACACAGGGGACATTGTCAGATATACTCCCGCGGGTGAAGTGGCGAATGGACGCAGAGTCCACTAAATTACATTGCCATTCCACTGCGAATAAATGCGTGACGTGCCTCTATTTCGCCGCTATGGATTATGGAGGATAAGGATAAGCGCATTGGTATTGACTCGGAGACGGCCCTGAGGGTCATGTGAACTGTCTGGTGGACCTGCTGGGCATTGATCGCACTGCATGCACAGACACTATCATGGACTCCATGAAACCCATGCAGGTATCCATCTATTCATGTGATAGTTAAATTTCCCATTAAATAAACAAGGTTAACGGATTCCTTGTTTTCTTTTTGGCCTTAACTTTTTTTTTGTTATACTTTGCTAGTGACTCATAATAATAGTAATAATAATAATAATAATAAATTAAAGAAATAAACAAGTCTGAAAAAGTGCATAGAAAAATTGGGTGAGTGAGAAAGCGAGAGAAAAATATACGAAAGACACGAAGTGTAGTGTTCACGTGTATTACTTGCAAGTACATAATTCATCATAACTGTACTACTCTGGTTTTTATTTTACTGGAATTAAGGGGGCATTGCTATCTGTTCTCATAATCTCGCGTGTGAGTGCAATTTGGTTTTTGTGTATGTTATTTTTTAGTACATCGCAATGAAGCTAGAACCAAAGATTCGCAACTGAAGATCCTTGACTCTTTGCGATGAATGTTTGGAAAGCATGAAGTAGGGGACAATTATAAGGTGTTCTTTTCCTTTTTATGGTTTCTTATGTTCTGATTGTACTCCTTCTGCTATGATGACGTTTGCAAAGAATCCACAAATAAACTTTTCCACTCACACACATTCACAAACACACATATACACATTCAAGTATTTGCGTTCTGTTATTGAATGAGTGCTTCCTCATTGACGGACCCTTATGGCGGATCCCTTCGATCCATTCAGCGCCTCAGCCCGCACGATGCCGTTCGCGTGCGCGCTGCCCATCGCATTCCCACTTTTCCCGTCGCAGTGGATGGCGTGTGTGAAATGCTTCGCGGCTTTGCCACTGCCTGTGGGGCGCGCCCGGTTCGCCAACTTCACATTTCCGCCGCGCCGTCTGTCATCTCCTTCACTGTGGACCTCACTGCAGACATTGCCGGGAACCCTGCGGGGCGCGCCTCGTCAGGAGGTGGCGATTGGCTCCGCTCTCTCGCGGCTCTCAGCGGTGCTGTGCAACTCCGCCTGTCCGTTACTCCTCCGGCGAAAGCGCTGTGGGATACGATGTGGACGCCTCGCCGCCCCGCGCCAGACGACGATGCCGTGGCCGCTGGGATTTGTGATCGCATTTTCGGCGATAAGACTGCGGGACGCGGGAGAGCTGTTCGACTGCGCTGTGAGGTGGAGGACCTCTTTGCGTTTCTCCCGGTGCGCCGCGGCATGGCGAGGGGAGTGAGGGACAGCGGCACTTCGTACCGGGCGCGGGGAGAGAGCAGAGCACTCGTCGCAGCAGCGTACCGAGTCGCGGTGATGCATGTTATCGCCCCGCTGTACTTTCTCACGAGCACAGAAACAGAGGCGGTATGTGAGGCGAGTGTCTCGATATGCCTCCACGCGTCACATGGGAAGGCCAAGGGAGATGACAGCACGGCGAGGATGCGCTGTGTGCGCACTGCACCCGCGCTTAAAGAGGCGATAACTGAAACTCCTGCGATACGGAACAAACCTTCGGCAACGAATGGTCACGTTCCGCGGGGATTGCGCACAGTGTCGCGACTTCTCTCCGTCTTTTTGGAGTGGACGCCACCGGTGCGGGAGGTTTTTGTGAAGCAGGGGCGGTGTGCCGTAATTTTCGCCTCGACTTCGCCTCTCGGTGCGGGCGATGTGCTCGTGTCACAGGCCATTGTTCTCGCGCGACACCGTAGCGCCTCTGTACGGGATTGGTACATTGTAGATGAGTCCCATCGCGTTCACCGTCACACCGCACAACTGCTTGCCACGACTCAACAGCAACACCGGGAACGACCGCTCATTGTACTTTTCGCCGATGACACGCTGCTGGAGTCCAGCGACGCCACACTTCGCCAATGTATGCTCGCGGCTGTGCGGGGTTTTGACAGCGAGGGCCCCGCAGCGGCTGAGAATAAGAAAGCAGCGGCCCCGCTCTGCGCTGTTGGGTCTTTGTTGTCCGTGCCCGCTGTGTCGCGCGAGGCACGTGAGCGAAGTGGCGTTGCCCTGCGTGTCTCACTGCTTACGCAGCGCCTCTGTGGGTCTGGTGGTCCGCGGCGAACACCGTTCTGTCCCCTCAAGTGGGGCGTTCACGCGTGCGCGGCGAGCAGTTTGGCCCGTGTGCGCGATGTGATGGGCGTTGCAGTGGACCCCGCGCGGATTGTCCCGCGGGGCTGTGACGCTCCAGAGACGTTTGCAAGCGGCGCGTGTCCCTTCCGCCCCGCGCACGTTATAGCGCAGTGGCAACAGAAGTTTCTGCTCCTCCACACAGGCGGGCCAGCGCTCCATGTGGCGGACCAGCATGCGATACACGAGCGGCTGCGGCTGGAGTATTTTCTGGCGAACGCCGAGTCATACGTGCAACAGCGAGGCGCCACCGCCGCGTTTCCCGTACGCGTTCCTGCGGAGATCGCCGGGGACGTGGCGGTCTTTGAGCGCGTGCTTGCGCGTTGGGGATGGGGCTTTAGCCGCGGCGCCGACGGGATTCGCGTCGCGCAGTGGCCGCAGCTTTTGCTCGAGGGGCACGAGCTGCGGCTGGAGAGTCTGGAAAGTCTCCACGCAATGGTGGAGGAACTCCTCACAGTGTGCTCGCCATCTGTCGATGGGCCCAACGCGGGGGAAGAGGCGGCGGCGGGTGGGGCACGTCTGGTGCCTTCGGCGGTTTTGAGATTTCTCGTCACGCGATCCTGTCGTGGGGCTGTTATGTTTGGCGATCGACTTACAGAGTTGCAAGTAAAGCAACTCGTCGGGGCATTACAGGGTGTTCATCAATACTATCTTTGCTCGCACGGCAGACCGGCGCTCGCTTCTCTTTCTCGACACTTCTAGTGAGACACAGATTATTATTAATTTTTTAGCTTAATTAAAAAAAAATTATTATTGTAAGCTTAGTGTGCACTTGTGTGTGTGTGTGTGTAAGTGACCTATTCCTTTGCTTTTTGTCTTTTATGTTCTTTAACTCTTTTTAATTTTCACATACTTCATCTTACGGGATTAGGCTTTTGAATCACACTTCAAATGCAACCTACAGAACGTTTTCCAACACATTTCCTCTCCATTTAACAAAGAACCATTTTAATCAGAGCTCTTTGCGGTGTTTATATTGTTTGTGTGCGATGTTGCTAGGTGTTTGTGGAGGAAATGAAAAAAAAAAAAAACCTTGTCTTGCTAAATTTTACGGCGTTTCGTTCTCTTTACTTTTTTATTTTTTTCCTTTGTTCATGCTTTCCTGTTAATAGTTCATATACTTTTCAACAGCAAGAGACTGACAAGTTGTTTTGAATTTATTTTACTTTTAGTGATTTCTGTTTTTTCCCAACCCCATTGTAATCCCTCTTCGCGGCGGGTTCTTGAATATTGGGGTCCGTGGACGCTTTTGTTTCTTAACTTAAAAGTGATCAACTGTGTTTCTGGAATGGAGGATTTCTCTGTGAGGCATTCTTATCGGTTTATAAGTATTGGATTACTTCCATTTGCTTCTCTCTTTTCTACATCTTCCCCATGTTTCCCTTTTTAAAATTATACTTTTTTCATAAATGTTTCGGGACTTGGACAGATATAGACAAACATTTATAACAGCAATCGCCACTTATGCATCCACAAACCGTGTCGTCCATGAACTGTAGTTCTTATGGTTCTGATTATTTTTATGTCTCTTATGTTGAAGCCGAAAAAGTGTACCGACCTGTTAACATTGTTCTCCTTCAACGAGGACCGCATGTTACCGAATCCGATCTCGCACGGCAGGTGCTGGAGGAGTTCCTTCGCCTGCGGAATGGGCTTGACGGTAATTGTTTCACAGTCTCGGTATCCTCGGTACGGTTGCAGAACCTCATGATGAGACGGTACCCGGATGAGTACCGGCGCTTGGTGCTTTGCGGATCATGGAAAGGAAAGTGGCATCGGTTTCTGGGGGTGGTCGGGCTTCGGTGCTTCTTGTATGAGCCGGAGGACTACAGGGCAGTCCCGAGTCTTGAGGCACATGTCCCAGCGAATGAGCTGCGCTGTTGCCTCACGGACGAGGACCACTGGTCGGTGCGGCGCGCAGATGGTATGCTTGGCGAAGCTTTGCGTGCGACCCTGCTGGACCGCCATTATCTCCAAATGCGATGCCAAGCGCTTGCCATGGCTCTCCGTGACAGTCAAGTGGAACGAAGCAAGCCGCGCTGGTGGACGCCACGCGCGCCGTGGCTTACAGCGCTGCTCGAGGAGCTCGCCAAGCCACACACGGATGAAAAGGACAGTGCTCTGAGCGCGACTCTGAGGCGTGCCGCCGCAACTGAGCTCAGCACAATGCTGGTGGAAGATGAAACTCTTGCGCGGCATATCAGCACGAGGCTACTTCGCACAATGGTGGCGCGTTGCATTTCATCGTGGGACAAGGAAACCTTTGTCCCAGTAGTTAAGTGTATTTTCACAATGGCTTCTGGATGAAGAAGTCTGTCCTTGCGTTGGGATGGGAACCGCATTCAGGGAGCGAGAGCCGTGTCTCCCATCGCTTTAAATAAGCATTGTACGCTAGTCAAAGCAAGCCAACTAGACAGTTCTAATGGCTTATTTTTTATGCATATATATATATATATATATGCTTGTTTTCCTCACCACATATACAGTACCTCCCAAGATGTCTTCTCACTATTTGGATCCTTTATCGGATAATGTCTTTGGGGATATTCACTAACTTGAATTGCGATAAAATCCGCAAATAAAGATGGGTTACTATAAAGCTGTTTTTTTTATTGTTTCTAATGTTTGTTTACAACTACGTATGCATATGTATATCTGTGTGTGTGTGTGTGTGCTAAATTATTTCTTTGAAATGGGGTGACTTCTTCAATGTGTCCAAAGAAAGGAATTCATATGTAACAGTGTTAATCTTTTTTCTCACTTTCTTCGATATATATTTTTAACACTATTCATAATTTGTGAAACCTGCGACACGCGTCATATATGGGCTGTAGTGGCTGTGTTTGTGCACAAGCCCCGTTTCTGATTTTGAAACAAAAAGGGTGCCCCCGATCTGTTGGCATATTGAAAGGCTGTGCGAGTCAAGATACTGAGGCGCCACCGAATTGTGTGAGGTCCTTGGCTTTATTTATTCCGGTTGAAATATCCGCAATGGACTAATGTGCATCGCCCATGGATTCGATCCATCAGCTGAAGAGACAGAGTGTTTCCGTTTTGTCGCCTGTGTATCAACTGGATTATTGGAAGAGACAAGTAGTATCGAATTTACTTTATTGTATGATGATAATTCGTTTGGATTTCTTGAAGTAATTCGAACTGCGCAGCGAACGGCTTCAACTGGCGCTGTTGCAGCTCTAGGGTAAATAGAAATTTATCGGTAGGGGATGGATCCGACTCACTTTTCATGTGTTCCACTGATAAAAATAAGTAAAATTCTACCTGGGCATATTGCAAATTCCCTTTGATATAGTAGTCTTCTATATTTTATTCAACTTCAGTTCTTCATCATCCGACTCTCATACAATATGGTGGAAAAGTTGTATGAGGAAGATGTGTGTTACCATCGTTTCTGATGCATATTTTGAATTTGTAGTAAACTTCTCGTCATATACAACTGTAACTATGCAATTCTATGAGTTTTAGCTATCAGAAAATTCCTAGAAAACCGCCAATAGGAATTTTCTCTTGTTTTAGTTGTTTAATTTATTGTTTAACGTAGCGGCTGAGTCATAAGAGGACCGCAGTAGCTAGTTGTTACTAGCGTACCTAAAAACAGGGTGCAGATATATTGGAATCTAATGTAGTTGTGAACTAATAGTCTAAAGACTGCTTCATTATTGCCTCTTGCAAAAGGCTTTTCCGAACATACACTGTCATATTCCTGTGAATTTATTATATTTTGTCTTGTGAAGCAGTTCATTACCTTGATTGCGTCACATTGTCATTCTTAACAGGAAATGAATAATGCGATGTCGCCGATGTACTTCTCCACAAAGGTGGGGGGGGAGGAGGAAGCTGAATATGTATATAGATATAAACTTGGCGAATTCATAGAATAACTTATAGCTATGTGTGTGTGTGTGTGTGCTATGCACTAGTAAACACAACGTAATTGGAATGGATGCGTAGTAACACGGCGTATAACCAACACTATTGCTGGAACTGAGAAATGAAAGGGGCTCAACAATACAAACTGGTGGATGCTACCGTGAAAAGTTGTGTATGGCATCGGATTTGTTTTGAATATCATTACCAAGACCACATACTTGGTATATATCGTTTGCCAGATGAGGTATAATTTGCAAAGGAATAAGTTTTATAGATTAATAAAGCATTGAAAGAAAACCACGCAAATCTGGTTTTGAGTTCTTGAAAGCCACTTGGAAGGTGGTCCGTTTACGCAGCTTGGCATGCTCCTTTCCTTTCCCCCTTCGTGGACGTTTAAAAATACGGCGAAGAGACAATTACCCGAGAAAATACATCTATTTAAAGCCCATATTTAAATGTGGTAGTGGAGTTTTTTTGATGTTTGGAGAAGGGTGAACGATAAAAGTTAATATTGGACAAATACAGGGAGTTGAAGTAATTCATAAATAAAAAACCTACACTAAGAATGCACCAGTCTATGCAGATTGTTTGTTGGGGGGGGGGGGGGGGCAGATTTCGAAGATAATATGTGAGGGATGCGACAGTCTAAGAATTGCGTCCTCCACACTAATTATTAAAATGTTTTTTTAACTTCATCTAAACTATAACATTGAGTGAGAAAACAGAAGCAAAAGACGGGGGAACACGCGTGTTTTGTGGCTCACGCGCATTCTAAGACTTTACCAAAACATTTCACCCAAGCAATTGCGCACCTTTAACACCCGAGGTATTAATTGCTCAAGGTGTTAGGCTCCTTGTTATGCAGGAAACAATAACTGATGGTTTTAAAAAACATATCGTACGAATGCAGGGCTCTCTCGGACTCTTTCCCCCATTGTTACGTTAGTGGGGGAAAGGGGATGTGGGACTGGTGCTGCGGGAGAAAAAATAAAAGCACCTCGCACTGAGTAGGGTCGTCAAGGGGGATCCAGTACAGTGACCCCATGTTGACAGTAATACACAGTACGTTCACCGCGATACCAAACACGACCATAATGAGCAAACGTGGCCGAGTGGTTAAGGCGCTTGCCTGCTA
>JASANW010001138.1:0-11349 GCA_030849725.1 Trypanosoma boissoni
CGAGTGCTGCGAGGGCAAAGAGCGAAGAGCTGCCAAGGCTGACGTCTGTCTTATCCACAGAGTTAAGTGGTGGGAGCGCCTGGGATACAGTGGATAGAGACGTAGTGAGGTCCGTGGAGGTGTCTTTAGGAGTGAGTAGAGATGTCATATCTTTTGTCATCTGTGGTGTTGCAGCTGTTGAATCAAATTTGGTGTCAGTGCCTGGTTGACGCACTATAGTTGCTGGTGCATCGCCTTTGCCGGTGGTAATGTGTGGGTCCTCAGCTGTATTAGTCAATGTATCTGTGATTGCAATAAGTGGTGGTGACTCTCTCGGTATAGTGACAGTACCGTGTGGTAGTTTAGTTTGTGGACGTGCTTTGTGTTCCGGCACATCACGTGTACGTTGAGAACGTTCTGGTACCGCGTGCAACCTTCCCTCTTCAGCTGACCCAATGTTTTGGGCGTCCACTATTGCGGCATCTATATTAGTGTCTTGCTTTTTACCTTTCGGAAGCGCTGGCGAAGGAGTCCCATTACGTTCACCATTGGGACCTCTTGTGGCTTCGCTCGACTGGCTCGAATGCCCTGTGCCTGTGTGAGGGTCTGAGGGTCTTCCCGGTGTTGGTACTTGACCTTGGGGCCCAGGAGTGCCAGTGGGCCCACGCTCTGAGACGACTGGACTTCTGACAGGGTCACTTCTTGCCTCAGTGGAAGAAGGAGTCGATTGAGGTGAACTTGGTAAATTTGCTGTTGATGTGATAGAGACCCTATTTTCCATTTGTGCCATGTCAGTTGCTAAATTATCCTTTAAATCTGTCGATCCACCGTTACTCCCGGCACCACCTCCAGCTGCTGTGGAAGACATCTCCACGCCTGCCGCGTTAGATAGTGGGAGTCCTTTGTCAACCTCTTTATCATTTTTCTTCTCAGCATCTTCCGAAGCTGCCGTAGTCGCTGGCTCCTCTGTTGAGGTCGTCGTATCATCTTCGGCCTCAGCAGTTGTCTCTTCTGTTTGCGTTTGTGCACTGCTACCTACCGCTGTGGCAGCAGACTCCCACACCACCAGACACAGGAAAAGCATGAGTAAATAACACATATGGCGCATTCTTGAATATTGTCCAGCTAAACCAAACTATGCAGTCTAAACAAGAAAACACGCACAGGTACAAGACAACGCAATACTAAAATAGGAGAGCAATATACAACACAAGCAGCAATCCACGCCTAGCAATCTATTCATGAAATGTGAGCACAGTCCTCACGCAATCATAATAAAATATAACCCCATAATTACACTATTACTTGTATAGCCAAATCAAACATTACCTAACACAATACAGGTTACACAAATTGCATGCGCATGTGCACAGCAACACATATATACGTGTGTGCCCCACCCCCCAAAGCACTTCCCACAGGTTACCAGGAGGAGTGCACTCGGAAACCCAAAGGATATAAAAAGCAAATGTATATAACCCAAACACACAGTTATGGTTGTTTAGTGTAAGCCCATTGAAACAGTGGGGGACACACAGTCCCACACTGTCCCTTAATATATCATTCACCACTCACTACCACAGTCACCCCACCCACGACTCTAGTGTGCTGGTGCGGCAGCCGCCACGGCGAGGGTGGCGAGTGCTGCGAGGGCACAGAGCGAAGAGCTGCCAAGGCTGAAGTCTGTTTTGTTAATAGAGTGCACCAGTGGGAGTGGAGTGGACACATGAGGTAAAGGGGTGTTCGCTACGGTAGAGGTACTTTTAGGATCTGCGGGAGAGACTTTTGCCTTTGGCCCCTCTGCTGTCGTCGTTGAGTCCACGTTGTTGTCAGAACCAGATTTAAGCACTAGTGTTGCTATTGTATCGTCTTCTCTCACCGCAGTGTCAGGGACCGCGGCCATGTTCGTCAACTCACTTGTGTTCATGGTACTCCGTCTGGACTCTGTCGAGGTGTTGACTTTACCTTTAGACACCTTAGTTGGTGGACCTGATTTTAGGTCCGGTACACTACTTGCAATTCCGGAACTTCCTGATACTGCGGTCAAGGGCACGGCTTCACCGGAACCAATATTTTTTGAGTTATCTTTTGCGACGTCCATAATACTCTTTTGCTCCATAACTTTGGTATGCGGGTTAGATAGAGTCCTATCACTTTTACCATCATGAATTTTCATGCCCTCGCCCGAAGGCTTCAAATGTAATCTGTCATTGTTAAGGTCTGAGCCCCCTCTTGTTGTCCCCACTTCGCCATGGGTCCCAGGAGAGCCTGAGGGCCGAGGCTAAGAGGCCTGTGGATGTTCGGCTGCGGCACCTTCTTGTGAAGTAGGAGATGGATTCAATTGTCCTCTGCCTTGCGAACCTTCTGAGGCCTTCATAGAGGATCTTTCTTCATCATGTGCAACGGTAGTCTCTGAATTCTCCTTTACATCTTCCTTTCCACCTCCGCCTCCACCGCTTCCACCAGCTATTGTGGAGGACATATCCATATCTGGGCCTGTAGTTCGGTGGGCCTCATTAGAACTTTCCTGCCCCAATGTTTTTTCACTCACTCCAGCAGGAGCCGTAGAAGTGCTTTTGGGTTCCTCCGTCGTTGTGGTCGAATTATCGTCCTCCTCTGTCGATGTTGTTTCTTCGTCTTCTTGTTTTTGTGTCCTATCTTCAGGAAGGTTTCCATTCACTTGTCCGGCAATGCACTCCAACAGCGCAATACACAGTGCAATAATTAGCACACACACACAGCAGAGCGCATTGGCGAGGATTGTATTACTGCAAATCACAAATGGTGTAAAATAACAGAACAAGGCAAAACACTCAACACAAAAAAAAAAGGAACTCCACGCAGAGTAAGCAACACCCTGACTAATAAAGTAACATTCTAGTCATATCCAGTTGGATAATAAATCCACCACTATATTGAAATTACTAGCCAACACCCTGATAATTAAGTAGCCCAATAAACAATTACCCACACACAAACAATTTATCCAGTTGCATGCACATGCCAACACCGACATATGTGTGTGTGTGTGTGTGTGTGACCTCCCCGAAGCACTTCCCTGAGGCCACCAGGAGGAGTCAACCCTGAAACCCAAAGGATAGAAAAAGCAAATGTGTGTAATAAAAACACAGTTATGGTTGTTTAGTGTAAGCCCATAGAATCAGTGGGGGACACACAGTCCCACATTGTCCCTTAATATCATTCACCACTCGCTACCACAGTCACCCCCCACCCACGACTCTAGTGTGCTGGTGCGGCAGCCGCCACGGCGAGGGTGGCGAGTGCTGCGAGGGCGAAGAGCGAAGAGCTGCAAAGGCTGCCGTCTGTTTTGTCTACAGAGTGATGGAGTGGCAGCGAATTGGACACATATGGCAGGGAAGTTGCCTGAACCCCTTTGGCTTCAACATGTGGTCTTGCCAATGCTATCGTTTGGGGATCGCCTGTCGTCTCAGTATCTTCTTTAAGTATTGTGGAGGTCATTCCCTTATACGCAAGAGTGGAAGTAGATGGAATTTGTCCTGCGTTTGGTACAGTATTTGCGGCTTCGTCAGGTGTAGGGTTCGTTGTCAAAGGCACCTCATCACCTCTAGGCTTAGCAGCGGATTGTGTAGCTGTCGACTGTATTTCGCCTTCTGGGGGCATCACCTTTGCTTTGGAATCGGTAGAGGTAGATATAGTATTCAAAGTAGAGATGCGATGTCCTGCCAAAGCCGGTGATTGTTCCCCTTCAGACGAAGTCGGAAGACCAAATCTCCCTGGAGGCTGTTCCCCTGGTTGCACCGATGTTGTTCCATCTTTACCATTTCCATTTGGGTGGTCCTGTGGCATGTTTATCATACCGGGTTTAGGCTGAGTAATTGGTGTGCCAGTTGCTAAGTCCATTGCATTGCGTGATTCAGCTGCAACATCTAAGTCCTGTTTTGATAGCTTCCCTTGAGGCCCTGTGGGGCTTTGTAATGGGGGATCTGCCCTCTCTGTCGCCGTACCTGTGGATGGTAGACTTCCTGGAACACCAGCCGCACCACCATTAGAATCAAATGAAGAATAAAGTTGATTTACGTTCGCCAGAGGAGTTTTTGGTTCAGCCTCCGGCTTTTCTTCCGCTTGAAACTTTATTGTACTTCCCGTATCCAGCACGCGTTCCGCAGACATGCGTTCGTTTTCCGATTCCGACTCTTTATTTTTGGCACCAGACAATAGTGCATCCGTTTTCACCGTGGGTGTTTGTGTTTCAGTAACAGTACTTGAGGTCTCTTTTAAACGATCCAAATCACCTAAATCCGTTTTTACAGTTGCAACTTCTGTCAATGTCTCCTGACCGTTGACTATTGTCGTTGTAGTTGTTGTTTCTATTTTCCCACTTCCATCTATATCTTCCCCCTCTTTTGTAAGAGTATTAGCGGCAGCACAATCCCACACTACCACGCACAGACCCAGCATTAGCACACACTGAGCGCGCTGCATAGTATACAATAGTAATAATGAAACACTTAATCGTTCTATACAACGAAAAAAGAAAACTTCAAAAGACGCCATATAGTTGTACACCGCTCCACATCCTCCACACACAAAGACTTTTTAACGCTCTTTGTCATCATCAAGAGCCACAACTTACTTTCAGAATAAACATAGCTTTTACAAAATAATTATTATAATTATATAGCCCAATCAATCAATTAACCCCACACACACCTTAGGTTCATCCAGTTGCATGCGCATGCCGACAGTGACATATGTACATGTATGTAGCCTCCCGAAGCACTTCCCAGAGGGCACTAGGAGGACTCCTCCTGGAAACCCAAAGGATGGAAAAAGCAAGTGTATAATAAAAGCACAGAATTATAGTTGTTTAGTGTAAGCCCATAGAAACAGCGGGGGACACACAGTCCCACATTGTCCCTTAATATATCATTCACCACTCACTACCACAGTCACCCCACACACGACTCTAGTGTGCTGGTGCGGCAGCCGCCACGGCGAGGGTGGCGAGTGCTGCGAGGGCAAAGAGCGAAGAGCTGCAAAGGATGCCGTCCGTCTTCTCCACAGAGTTATGGAGTGGTAGAGAGGGTAGAAGCGTTGTGGTATCTTCAGCCTTGACAGGTAATGCATCTGTTGTTAGGACTGCCCTCCCCAGTTCATCTGTGTCATGTAACTCGGACTGTGACGAGGGTGGCACATGGCTTGGGTTAGTGCCACCATCACGTTCCGATTTCTTATCCTTTGCTTTAATTCTTAGAATGTTTGGTAAGGGCTGCACTGGTAAGGCAGGTGAACTTTGTTTGATAGCTCCACCTTTAAGGGCAGTTTGGGAGAGCTTAGCCTTATCACCAGAATTGTTACTTGATGCAGTCGATGGTAAGGACGAATTACTTTTTCCATCATCCAATTAGTTTTCTTCTTGATTGACTGACCCTACATTACCAGACTCCTTTACACCTATGTGGTCCGCATTCGCAGCAATCCCTCCACTTTCACCTCCACTTTCGGATAGAGATACACCTTCAGGTATAAGGTTAGGTATACTTTCAAGAGTTGTTTTGGGGAACCCTTGAGCTACAGCTCCAGCTAGAGTTCCATGTAAAGATCCATCTTTAACATAAAGGACATCTCCAGGTTTAACTCCAGGTATAACTCCAGGCTGAACTCCAGGTACAGCCCCAGGCCCAGCACCGGGTATAACGTTAGGTAGAGTTTCAAGAACATGTGTGGGGAAACTTTGACGTGAAACTAAACTTTGAATTTCAGGTACAGCTCCAGATATAATTCCAGGTTGAGCTCCAGGTACAGCTCCAGTACGTCCCGAACTCACTCTTACGTTTGCTGAACTACTACCAGTTCCTGAACCTGTTACTTTTGCGTTTTGCTGTTTTTCTTTACCTTCTAGCCCACTTACTGAAAGACCTGCAGTACCTGCAGCATGACTGGCACCACACTCCAAAAACATTAGAAAGACAACATTAAGAACAACACCCACTATAAAGCGCATTATTAAAGAGTTACTCTATAGAAACGTTACCTATTCTACAGAATACAAATGAAATAAGGAGAGAAACAAAAGAGTGATGAAAACCGAAATGCGTTTCATGCAGCAAGAACAGTTATCTACCTTTAAAGAACTCACCATGTCTAACGGGAGTCACAAACGTATATAATAGACCCTAAAAACACAGTCTTATAATTATATAGCCCAATCAATCAATTAGCCCTCCAAAAAAAAAAACAATATATATATATATATATATAGGTTCCTCCGCTTGCATGCGCATGTGGTCACCAACATATGTGTATGTGTGGCCTCCCCGGAGCACTGAGCACATTGCACCAGGAGGATTCCACCCGGAAACCCAAAGGATAGAAAACGCAAATGTATAACCCAAAGCACACAGTTATGGTTGTTTAGTGTAAGCCCATAGAAACAGTGGGGGACACACAGTCCCACATTGTCCCTTAATATCATTCACCACTCATACCACAGTCACCCCACCCACGACTCTAGTGTGCTGGTGCGGCAGCCGCCACGGCGAGGGTGGCGAGTGCTGAGAGGGCAAAGAGCGAAGAGCTGCCAAGGCTGAAGTCCGTCTTCTCCACAGAGTGCACCAGTGGCAGAGTCTGGGGGACAGTGGGTGGTGGTGTCATCCCATCCAATTGTGTCGAAGTGGCCTTTGTGTGGAGTGTTGATTCCATGGCATCACCTATGACCTCTGTATGCTCTGAAACAGTGTTGGAACGCATCCCTTTATTTTGTTGCATGTTGCGTTCTGTGACTGTGCTTAATGAAGTGGTATCAGCTTGGGTTTTAGTTAATCTGGAAGGACCTACCGAATTCGTTGAGTCATTGTTGGGAGCGGTACCATGAGTAACTGCTTGTAGAGTCTTCTTATTACCCTGATCATTATTAGTTCGTTGGTCATCGATCGGTATCGCAGCCTGTTCTCTGTCTTCATTACGCACTGGAGGCATAGCAGTGATTGTCGTCTGTTGTTGGTTAGCTAAGCCGTGTTGGATCCCTGACGACGAGATTAAATTAGCGTTGCCCCCCGTACTTTGTGAAGTTGTGCCCAATCTCTCCTCTTGAGCTTTGGCTCTTTTAATGTCTAAACCATCACCTCCAGACCCTAGGACAACTTTGGCTTTGGTTACTTCTTTGTGAGGACGTAAGATACTCGTAGCAGCAGGCTCATTAGGTATTGCGGCACCAACTTCTGGTGCATGTGCACCGACAACATTATCATCTGCTCGACCATCCGCCCTTACATTCCCTTGCGCATTCCCCACATTAAGGTTTTTATCGCTTTTATTGTGTTCACTGTCGGCGTTGGCATCTTCACTTTCTACACCCATTCTCGACTTATTGTGCTCATTTGCCTGGGCAGGTTGTACCGGCAATTGCACTACATGTCCTTCACGAGTATCCTCAGAAATTTGTGAAGCCGGTGTCGTGGTAGTTGTTGGGTCTTCTTCTGAGCTTGTGGAATTATTGGAAGTCTCACTAGGTGTCGCGCCTTCACTATCATCTTTGTCTCCACTCTTTCCTTTGGCAGCTTTTCCCTCCTCAATAGCCTTGCACGTACACACAAGCAGCCCCAATGCAAGCATAACCACACACATATCAAAGCGCATCCTTGACTATTCTATATATGCAACACCTTCAGTAACTCACCCGAACCACAACAGTAGATTAGGAACACAAACAGGGTAATAACAATGGAAACACGGTGTGCACCAATGACAGATTTATTGAAAAATGATGTGCTCATAGTCCTCCAGGAAGTAAACCACTAAATTAGAATAACAGCTAAACACAACATTCTTATCACCATATAGCCCAATAAATCAATTACCCACACAAACGGAATTCCTCCACTTACATGCGCATGTGGACACCACCAAGTTTGTGTCTCTAGCCTCCCCGAAGCACTTCCCAGAGGTGACCAGGATGAGTCCACCCGTAATCCCAAAGGATAGAAAAAGCAAATGTATAACCCAAACACACCATTATGGTTGTTTAGTGTAAGCCCATAGAAACAGTGGGGGGCACACAGTCCCACATTGTCCCTTCATATCATTCACCACTCACTACCACAGTCACCCCACCCACGACTCTAGTGTGCTGGTGCGGCAGCCGCCACGGCGAGGGTGGCGAGTGCTGCGAGGGCAAAGTGCGAAGAGCTGCAAAGGCTGCCGTCTGTTTTGTCCACAGAGTGATGGAGTGGCAGCGCATGGGGCACAGTGGGTAGGGGGTGTCGGTGTGGTCGAGATGTCCTTAGGATCCACTTGAGAGGCAATGTCCTCCCTTGCCTCTGCCGCTGTCGTTGTATCCTCTGTGCTCTGAAGACTTTACGAAGCCACCGTTGTAGTTTGGTCATTAGAACTGGTATATGTATGAGTTCATACATCCGTGATGGTTATCGGGTAATTCTGTAATCAGTAGTTTCACAAAACACTTTTGATATCATTTTACCAAATGCTTTTCTAATTAATGTTGATTCCATTTCTGTTGCTTCCAGGTGATCATTTATAATTGGTGTTTTTGGTGATGCACGAGTTTCGGTCTTCTTATGTCTCAAATCCGTGGGAAGTGTGTGAAATTTTGATGTGAAGTACAGAGTACATGGGTGGGCAGTATTGGGCTGCAGCTCTTGTAGGTACGTTCTAGCAGGTGCTTGCACAGCAGTTTCGTTTTCCCTTTTGTGGTATTGGCATTGGTGTGCACTCTCACTTGTGTGTAAGCGATCTGTCACGGCGTCCTTGTCACC
Source organism: Trypanosoma boissoni (assembly GCA_030849725.1). Classification (NCBI taxonomy): domain Eukaryota; phylum Euglenozoa; class Kinetoplastea; order Trypanosomatida; family Trypanosomatidae; genus Trypanosoma; species Trypanosoma boissoni. The sequence goes on from JASANW010001138.1 coordinate 8,736, forward strand.
TCCATCAGCTTGATGGGATTTGAATTCTACTGCAAACGTTGCATAAGTCCCATTGGCAGTCCGGAATTGGCGATTGCTTAACGTTGTTTAATGACCTGTTTGATCCTTAACTGCTTATTCCGCTTGCGGGGGTTCCTCTTCTTTTGCCTTTTTGGTAACTTCAGTGGCACCCTCAGGATATTTCTCCTTAGCTTCAAACACACTATCTGATGTGAACGCTCTGTAGGCCGTAGTGGCTTCTGCATAATTCACAGATGAAAGGGACTCTGACGTGGCATCTGCTTTCTGTCCAAATGTGAAAGGTGAATGTTTCACTATATATAGCGGCGAAGTATTAGAGTTACCGCTCTTGGTCAATCCTCTTTATGTTCTTATTCTTTGTTATCTTTTGTAGCACTCATTAACACATCATAAACTCAACGATGACACACAAAAAATCTTCCAAATACTCAACCAGACATTTTTCAACTTCAGAGTACCGCTGACTTCGAGTGAGCTCATTTTTTATAAACAAAAAGAGATAGAGCCATATGTGGCAATCGTAACCAATACATAAATTAAACAAAAACATACCAGCGAAATCAATGTGTTTGCAAGAATATCTTTTTCTCCCTAGGAGGGACGACGTAAAATAAGCGGGGCGTATTTTTTCTTATAACAGTAGGCTGGGTCGTCGTAGCATTCAATAAAAATCTTTTCATCAAAAAGTAGTAGTCATCCTCTAGTGGAGTGTGAGTCGCCACAACATTTTTCGTTACAGGAATATAGGTATCCGTATGAAATCTTACCATACTCTCTGCAAAAGCAATGAAAGAATAACCCGTTAGGTTTAGTACCCGGCCCACCATGATATCTTCATTGTCCATGGACAGCAATTTGAATTCCAGCTCTATTTCTTTTCTATATGGGAGTGCAGCAAGGCGCTGTAATGGTTTATATGACACGAACTGTGAGGCAACATCCCTTGCAAGTGTCATACAATATCCGTACATGAAGTATGCACCACCAAATGTACCATTCCTGTCCATTATTACCTTTTCGTACCCATAGCGACCCCAATACGTTTTTCTCTGTGGGAGACGTCGCAAGTCCGTCAGGTACTGTGGCACTCGAAGGAACATGTCATCGTCACCTTTGGCCAAATACGGCACTCGGGGAAACTGCTGGAGTGAAAACTGAAACCAAAAGTATGTTTTGCGACTAGACCCGATTTGACCTTCAATTCCCCAATCACCCTTTCCATCATTTATCTTATTTGTAGTGATATTCCCTTCATTCATGTGATGGATGACAATGTCATGCCATTGCTCCGCCTCTTCTACCACCTCTTCCGAGAGAATGTTTTTATTCAAAGGGTGCCTGGCCAACACGTACAACACGAGCATTGCACCAGTGTAGTTATTGTGTCGCGTGGCAACTTCAGGAAACTGCCAACAGCTGATCCGCTGCATGTGACGGCGCCATCGTCTCTTTGATATGTCAAGGGACGGAATACCAAAGACAATCAGAAAGTCCCGCGCAGCCCAGACAACTACCACCTTTTGTGGAATGTATAAAAGAGGATCATTGGGGGAATGTCTTCCAGCATTGGCATACTGCAGAGAATGGGCTTCAGTGGTTTCCATAAGCATTACGGACCAATACCCACTCGCAAGGAAAATGAATGTGCACAACAGTAACCCTACGACAATATACACACTCGTTAGAATTATTCGAGATTTCTGTGCAAGACTAGAATGCATATTCTATTATATGTTCAGAAACTACCCTTTCACAATGCACAACAAAACCAAGAAAACGTAAAGGGTACACCTTCCTTCGGCTAACTGCTATTGCTAAAAGATACGCGTAGGATAATTTCAGAAGAGGAAATCAAAAGCTTAGTGTCACACTTGTTACAATACTTCCGTAAGAACTACTGACAATAGATTGGAGGCGGCAAATAATATATTAACAAACAAAGCACCGGGAGCATTATTCGAGTGTTACCCAATAGAACAGTTTAGCAACAAAGCACAATAAGAAATATTACCAACTGGGAGACGAATCTGATTCAATCAAATGCAGAAAATAATCATTGGATAATGCCGCCTTTGGAAACTCCTTTAAGCCACACTAACGAATATGGCGTATATCTTTACGAGTACACAACGTAGGGGGCACCAACTGTACCTCGCCGCCTGCACCCTTCTTGTGTCAGCTGCAGAAATAGAATATGTCTGATTTATGATATTCCAAACATCACTACCCCATTTCTCAANGGAAAGTACACATTCATGTCAGTGAAACCTGTGAGGCCCACTTGGACAAACTCCTCAGAGTTTGGGGCAGAGCAGTAAAGATTAACAGCGCCACCCAAGAGCACACTATACACTTTCTATGTCACACAGTCAGTCTTGTTTGTGCTTTCCATGCTTAGATAGCACATGTCGCCAAGACAAATTCACATGTTTTGTTAACACTGCATGAGGTGTTTGCACATTCCCAGACATTCGTATTCCTGTGGCATAGACACGAACTGTAAACGTCGTAAGCACGTCAGACTAGCTTAATGACTCATACATGCGGATCATTGAAGTTTGACACAAACACAGAAACTGCCGGTAAACGTGCT
>JASANW010001139.1:0-11482 GCA_030849725.1 Trypanosoma boissoni
GGAGATGCACATTTGCTTTCGGAGGTATATGAAGGGAAAGGTGAAAGAATAAAATTCAATTGCACTTATTAAAACAACAGAGTGCAGCTTTTATCTTTGGTAGAAGGTGTCGTTTCTCACTCCGCACTGTATTCTGTGGCTACGTACTCTTGGGCGCCACGGTTCACGATTTGCATCTTTCCGGTACTGCATAATAGTGATTTGTGCGAGTATTGTGGAAGACACTTTGTCTTGAAGGTGATTTGATGGAAGGCCATATCAACAGCATGCCCCACTAGCGTCAGTGTTGTGTGCATGTTTTGTTTTGCCTGCTGGTATGGGTGCTGGGCCCATACATGAGTCATCCGCTTCATCATCTTTTGCTCCTAGAAACTCAGGACAGAGGGAAGTCACGCCAGTCGGTAAGAGTCCAGCTCTTTTGTTTTTGTTCTCCGTATCAAGTGGCGTCACAGTGGTTTCTTTGCTCTACTTTTGCTGCGAGGCACATGACTAACGGCGATGGTTTTTGCATCGGTGAGGAAAAGGGGCAGTTTTGCTCTGAGAGATGCCGGGTGGCTTTGCTGTGTACTTCAGTTAGACACTTATCTCTGGTCTGCGGAATCATTCTTGTGGCTTTTAGGATTTGTAATGGTGTGTGCGTAGAATTCAATTAGCGGTGAAGAGAGGAGGAATTTCTTATGGTTACAGTGTTATTTAATGCTGCATTCTGGGTGTTGTGGGGGTTGGGAAAAAGAAGAATACCGCAAAGATACCGTAGAAAAAGGAAACGAAAAGCTATTATGTCTACTGCTTTTATGCCGAAGATTTCTTTGGCTTGGTGTATGATTTTGAGTTCGACGAACAACACGATTAAGGACGCTCGCCGCCTTCCCTGCGATCGTGTAAAAAAAAAAAACATCACTGTTAGTGTGCATAACAGCAAAAGCAAGTTGGTGGACATCATAGGTTTCATTGACGGATATACTTTCTGGAGAGGTGTTCCTCGAAGTTAACGTTATTCATCCCAACACGAAGGGCTTCACTGTGCTTCTCTTCGTGCGCCATAAAGTAGTTCTTGTTTCTGCGTTACTTTGTGTACATGTGAGTATTGGAGCAGAGTTGAATACATAGCTTCTTCAACTTGGATGCCCATACTTCCGTTCATTTGTGATTTTGTACCATATTGGAGGAGCTTCACAATGCACCCCCTGTGGGTGTGATGGCCTCAGCGCGGTGTGGAGAGTATCTGTTAGCCCCGCCGCGTTTAGGATAGTTTTTAGGCGAGGACACTTCATAAGCGGCGGGCCTTTGATGCTTGTAAATCTATCCCAGTTACTTTTTTGTCAACTGTAAGATACACGTGTGTTCTTGGTGTGGATGATCAAATGGGTACTTATAAGTTACTGTGGATACTGCAGGAGATGAGGAGACTATTGCAATACGTGTTAACGGTTCTTTTTGTATTTTTTATCTGTAAATATTGCTACCAAGTTGTGTCCATGCAAGATCTCGTTGAAACCCCTTGTGCATGAATGATTTCTGCTGGTACACGTATCAGTAGTGAGGCCATACTTCATTTATACATCGCAGAGATTTTCCGTCTCCTCGTCAGATGATCCTCCATGAGGGGCTTCAAGTAGAGGTAAGGAAGATTGGAGTAAATACAAAACATAAGTACGGCTAAGGCTTTATACTGCACGAGTGCTTATCTCTGGATCGAACTCGCCCTCCTCTTTGGGTGCAAGTACAGATTAACAATCTAGATGCTCCTTATTGCGCGCTGCTAGCTGTAACTGATAGTGCTTCTATGCTTTCATAATGTGTGGTATATAGAGCATGCTGCATGCGTCTGCAGTACAATTTTCATAAATAGCTTTGAGACTCGATATCATCCATAAATAAATTTGTGAGAATATGTGTGCGCTGCGCACTGCTCTGTGCTGGAGGCGGCTCAGAGTTATCTAGGCAGCGACATGCCATCCTTCCTTGAGTACTGTTCCGGCCCGTTAGGCCAAGGCCTACCGCCAAACTTCCTAGTTCGGGTGGATGCCGTGGAAATAGCTTTCTTTGTAGGGACCGAAGACTCTGGAAGGAGGAGGAGACGCCGTCTGCGGTATGGTTAGCCTTTGAAATTACTATGGTAGCCACGGATGGTTTTGGGTAATAATTTATTTTATATCATAACGTAAAAATGCTTTGTGTGTGTGTGTGTGTGTTAGCCCCCACTATTTTGCATATGCAAGAATACACAAGTTTCTCACATTTTCATGACATTCACCTTGATTTGTTTTGTGCACTTCTCTTCTTTACCTTAGTATACAACCCTAAAAGTGTCTCAGTTTATTATTATTCTCTATCCGTACAAATGATTCGCTCCTGTGTATTTGGCTTTGTGGCGTTCACACTGTGCCTTTTGACTTCTTTGTGTGCAAATGCTGTTCTAAGCAAGAGAGAATTAAGGAAAGCTGTTAAGGATGCACAGGCAACCACAGCGCTAGTATTAAAGGAAGCACAAGAAATACTCAACGATGCATCTTCTGCATTGCAAAAGGCAGAAACATACAAGAGAGATGCAGAGAAAGCCGCACGTGAAGCTGCAGAAATATCAAAAAAGTATCCGGGAGCAAGATCCGTTGCTGAGGACGCAAGGAGGGCCTTGGATTACGTTGGTGAACTGTACAAAGCAGCCACTGTAGAGGCAGAAAAGGCTGTAAAATATACGAGAGAACGTGTTTCAACAGCAGAAGAGTATGATAAAATTGCAAAATCTCTGAGCATTCCAGAGAAACAAGGAGAGTATGAGAAAATGAACCAGAAAGCTAATGATATTCAAGTGCAAGCGGGTATCTTGCAGGCTGATTTTGACGATGCAAAGGAACGCGTTAAAGATGCGTATTCTGCGCAGGATGGCATGTCAACACAAGTGGAAACTGCCCAAGTGGCAAAGTACCAAGCAGATACTATTGCCGCTGATGCAAAGAGTGTGAATGTATTGAAACAATCAGAAGCCGGTATTCTTCTTGCAGAAAAGAAGAGGGATGATATCAACGCAATCTTGAAGGAGATGCAAAAGCTTAACGATAAGGCCCCTGATGACTTAAAGAGTTATATTCATTCTTTGTATGCTTCGGTTGAAGGTGAGATGCGATCGGCCTCACATGCACTTGAAGAAGCAAAAAGCATAAAGCAAGAGGTATTGAAACTCAAAACAGTAGTAGATACTGCTGTTGTGAATATTAAGAAACAAACCAAGGCCCAAGACGCCGAGAATGAGGCCTCTACCGCTACTGGGACGGTTACTAAAATTGAGGAGAAAGCGGAAAAGATAAAAGAGAAACTGGACTCAGTCACGACATCCGCCGCCACCGCAGTTTATCATAAAAAAAATGCGTTGAAAACACTGGAGACAGGAGAGATACAACGTGGTACAAAAGCAAATGTCACACCAAATCCTTCCGCGGAAGGTTCGAAAGGGACTCCAAACAAGTCAACGAACGGGGAATCGGATCAACCTGTGGGGGACGGCACCAAAGGTCCGGTGAATGGGGGAACAGTCTCCATAACGGGTGCAGGCAGCATCAGCGCAATGTCTCTTTCTGTCACACTACTGTTCGCGCTGATTGTGTATACTACAGTAAACTAAGAATACCTCATAAGGCAAAACTTCATATACACCGGGAGTTAATTCTTTCTCTGATGAGGGAACACTACACTTTTCTCACTCTTTCAGTTTTTATATAGAAGTATATATTTGATACGCAATGCTCTTAGTGCGCATTGTTTTTTGTTTTTTTTTTCACTTTTTTGTTTCACCTCCCAACAGTTTTATGATATCTCTTTGAATGAGCATAGCTCTACTATAATGTTTTACAATAATTTTGCTACTAATTTTTTGTGTTTCAAAAACGATGCTTTCTAAACTTGATCAATAAATTTAGTTCAATTGAGAATTATTTCATTGCATAATAGGGTAGCAAATTGGGGAAATTGTTTTTTTGGTAAAAGTGCGCTATTGTACTTTTGCTTTTTTGAAAATATCAGTCTTTGTCTTTTTTGGATTCTATATACTGGAGATGGAATGAAAAGACTCCACTCTGGCAAGTCCTTAATACAGCAGTTGTTGTATATATCTTTTTATGACTATATTCTGTTGGTTGATTTAGACGTATGTGTCTCTCTTTTCTCTTTCTTTATATTTTGTGTTACCCTTAGCTTTACTCATTTCAACGCATTCAAATTACAGGGATGGTCTGCTGCACAATGTAATACCTCACATTGCTCACCTCCCTGTTTTATGTGTGCTTTTAGTCAACTGGTAACACATATGAATAGCGTGATGTGCCGCAATTTCTACAGCCCATGGGTGAAGGATCTGCTTTAGTGGAGAGTGGTGTACGCACTGCAGCGGCTAAACGGAAACAGCCGCAACAACGACAAGTTCTATAAAGAACTTATCGGAGCGTGTAACCACTCCCCCGGCAAGGGCAGTGGAGCCCGCCACGAATAGTAAGGCCAAGTGACGCCATATTACAGCCTTATGATGATGCTGACTGGAACGATTATAGTGCTTTTGGCTCCCGGCGCGACTGTGTGTGTATTAAACACAGACCCTGGCGATTCTTTTTATCTCATTGTGCTATCATGCTATTGTATCTTGTAGTAATACGAAAAGCGGAGAATGAGCATGAAGAGAGCATAGTAGCTAGAGGGTGTGGTGGCATTAGATCTACGGACATGACTTGGTGTAGTAAAATATGGGTTACCATTTATGCACTTACATGTGTGATGGAGGCATTATACTAACACAATAATCATGGGATGTCCTCTGAACTATGCGCGAGTCAAACAGAGTCATTTTGAGGTGCGGCACGGCTCGGTCTATGTATGCTTTTTCTGGATACGGTTGTCTAAGCTGTTACTCTAATGGCTTCCGGATAGCTTCGCTGAGTACATTGTTTTGTCCTGAAGTTTTACTCAGAAGGGTCACTCTTGTGAATCGTAGAATTTATGGTATCTTGAGTGTGCAATCTATATCGTGTAGAGGAGAAATATGTTAGAAGTGCGACCTCATTGAATATCTTATGCTAGACGTTGAGGGCTCGGGGGAGTGAAAAGAAGAACGCGGAGATACACTAGGAGAAAAGTGAACCCCAATGTGTATTCAGTTTGCGTTGACTATTTCTTTGGGTGACAGACATCCTCAGATGGGAGAAGAGTACGATTCGAACGCATTCGCTGCCTTGATTGTGTTCCTATAGCGTAGTATCACTGTTACAACATTTAACGGAAAGATGTGGTGGCGGAGACGCTATGTTTGATTTCTGGATACACTTTCTGGATAGGTGCTCTTAATGGCTACGTTTATTGATTCGAACACGAAACACTGCAGTGCACTTCTCTATGTGCGGCATAACTTATTTCGTGTTTATGCCTTCCCTTGTCTCCATTTGTACCTTGGAGCACAGCTGAGTATAACGTTTTGTGCAGTTGGATGCCTGTACACCCTTTCCGTTATTAGCATTTTTCTACACTACCTGTTATTCATGATGCAGTTGCTTCATATGCGCTAGTTCCAGTGTGGCGTGGAAATCACCTTTTAGCCGCGCCACGCTTTTGAGTGACTTTTGGCAATCATACTTTATAAGTCAAGTACTGTTGAGGCTGTCGAATCGATATCCACTACAGTTTTGCCAACTGTATGATACGTGTTGAGTTATTGTGTGTCTGTGTCATGGAATGAATACTCACGAGAAACTGTAGATATTGCAAAAGACGAAAGGGTGATGGTTATACGTGTTTACGCTAGCTTTCTAGGTGAATGTGTGTAACTATTTCCACGAAATTAATGTCCATGTAAGATTGTTTCTAAGACCTGCGAGCACGGGTTATCTCTGCTGGTACATTTATCAACGGTGAGGCCATGCTTCACTCATAGATGGAAGAGATTTTATCTTTCGCATTTTGGGTGGTCCTCCCTGAAAAGGTCCCAATGCTGGTAAATACAAGAGAAATTTGCCCTTAAAGAGGGGTGTGGTTAAGTCTTTGTGCTGTACGAGTGCTTGCCCATAAGATGGACTCACCGTCTCCTCTGCGGCGGAGGGTACACATTGGCAATTCATATATATTTTTTCTACTTGCCTACTTCTATACGTACTGATAATATCTCTACGTTTCCATAGTGAGTGGTAAACACCGCATTGTAACTCTCTCAACATGGAGACGGCGTCAACATTTTAGGTAATTGAACACATTTTCATCTGGTAGCAATGGGTTGCTCTTCGGTGATGCTCCATGGCCGTGCCCTCCCTTAGGGGAAAATGCACGAAGAAAAATAAACATTGCATTGTACATATCTTACACACAAAAGTGCTACTAACTAGCGTTGCGACTATACCTACTTCGCTGCGCTCTGTGTGAGAGTATGTGTGTGTTCCACACACCGCCCAGTGCTGGTGTTTGCAAAGCGCTTCCCCTGGCAACGCCAGGCCCTCCGTCCTCGTGTGCTCTTTCAATCTCTTAGGCGAAAACCGACTGCCCCTAAGCCTACTGCAGGTGTACGGCGAGGAATTTGCTTTCCCTCTAGGGAGCCCTTGGCCGTTGAGTCACGTGAGGGCGCCCGGTTGCACTAGGGAAAGCTATTTAAGTCATACACACATCCACGGATACGATTGGATGATAATTCATTTTTTATCATAATGTACTAATAGTGTGTGTGCTATTCTCCACTATATTCTTTAATTACAAATATGAGAGCTTCTTGCATGTATATTGTATTCACCTCATTATATTTGCCTTTATGTTGTTTAAATTAGAATAAGGCCATCCAGTTTTTTTCAGTTTGATATTTTGTGTTGGTGCAAATGTTTCGCTCTCGTGTATTTGGTTTGTTGCCCAGCACACTGTGCCTCCTGGTTTGCGTGTGTGCAACTGCTTGGGTAAGCAGAGACGATGCAGAGAAAGTTGTTAAAAGGGCACAGTCAATGATAAATGACTGGCTCCAAAGATTCAGAGTCGAAGAAAGTAAGGCAAGTGACTTAAATACTATTCTTGTCACTTACATTGACGACGTTGAAAGTGCCGCAAATGATGCAGAGAAAACAGCAAAAATGCATCTGCGAGCTCAAACCATTGCCGCAAAAGCAAGGAAAGCATCGGACAAAGTTCATAAACTGTATGGGCCGGCCAGTGTAAAATCGTTCGCAGCTGTATCAGATGCAACTCAATATGTGCTATTATATATGGGATTGAAGGAAGAAGTACACCATCCTTCCTTTGCTCGTGGTGATAAGTATAGCCTTTATGAGTGGAAGAAGGTGGCTGAAAAATTCTATGAAGATGAGTTAAAGAAGGGAAATGCAAGGATGAAGGACCTGTTGAAAAAGATTTCCATTTCGGCTTCCGCACAGAGTAGTATACCAAGGCTTGTGACAGAGGCCGTACTGGTGAAGTATCATGTCCACTGTATTGCTGCTGTTTCAAAATATGAGACTATGTTGGAAGAGGCTGAGAATGATACTTATAACATGGAGAAGAATAAAGCTGAAATCGAGGATAATGCTATACACTTGCATAAACTCTACCGACATGCCCCAGAAAATTTAAAGCACCACATTTTTTCTTTAGATTCTAAGACTGAAGCCGATTTAAATTCAGCCACAATTGCGCTTGATAAAGCAAAGGAAGAACATCAAAATATACTGACAAACAAAAACGAAGCGACTGATGCCCTTGAGAAAGTTAAGGCTGCAGCCAACACTGATGACGCCAAGAGGGATGCCGGCACTGCCGTTAGGCCGCTAGTGGAGCTGAGAAGATAGCGGAAGATATAAAGAAGAATTTGGCACAATTAAAGATATTCGTTGCCAATGCACTTTCTCGGAAGGAAAACGCCCGGAAAGAACTAAAGAAATCGCAGTTTGATTTGGTTACAAAGGGAAATGTTCCACGAGATCCGTTGACAGAAGGGTTTTCTGACAAAGCACCGAACGGGGAAGCGGATCAAAAAGAGCGGGACAGCGCGAAAAGTCCGATGAATAGGGGAACAATGTCCATAACGGGTACAAGCAAAATCAGCGCGATGACTGTGACTCTAACACTGCTGCTGGCTGTGATTGTCTGCTCTGCTCTGCACTGAGAATATGTAATAAGTGACAAATAAATAGTTTATGACGAAAATACTTTTTTTTTCAGTTTAAGTAATACGGGATTTTCACCATTCTTTTCGTGTGTACTATGTGTGTTTAAAAGCACTACACAGTGAATCTAGAGAACAAAAACGCTTTTATGCACGCTTTTTTTACTTTTTACTATAATTCGTTTTTTTTTATATATTTCATTTGTATGGGAAAAAATTGACGAAAAGTCAATTTATCATCTTATGTAAATAATATTTTTTTATGTTTTGAAAATAAGATAATTTTCGATTTCTAGGAAAAAAGCCAATGCAATTCGACGGTTTACTCTTCCGTAGTAGGATAAAGTTATGAAGGAGAAAAAGTCTTTTTTGGTAAATGTCGGATTTGCAGTTTTTCTTTTTGAATAATGTCTTTTTTACTTTTTTGTTTACACGGATGGCATGGCTAAAATCTGCTATATCATTGGTATCAGGATGAGTATTATTTTCTCTGTGTCGTACTGGCTGTATCCAATTGTTGGATTTGGACATATGTCTCTCTTGTTTATTCTGCTCTAGTGTTGGTTCTATTCTTTTAGGCGAATTGCAGTTGCATGGATGATCAGGTGTGCAGTGTAATTTGTTGCTTTGCTGACCTTTATGCTTTATTTGTGGTGTCCACCGGCTGGTAACGCATATGCATTGCCTGGTGTGCTGCCGTTGCTGCAGCCAATGCTCGTAGGAGTTGGCTTGACAGAGTCGAGTGCAGGCACTATATTGGCACAAGGCAGCGGCTCCGCAGAGCCAATAAGCCCTAACAAGGGCAGATACCAAAAAGTGGGCTGTTCGGTGTCCTGTGGTGAATAGTGCAGACAGAACAACGNGCGAATTGCAGTTGCATGGATGATCAGGTGTGCAGTGTAATTTGTTGCTTTGCTGACCTTTATGCTTTATTTGTGCTGTCCGCTGGCTGGTAACGCATATGCATTGCCTGGTGGGCTGCCGTTGCTGCAGCCAAAGCGCGCAGGAGTTGGCTTGACAGAGTCGGGTGCAGGCACTGCAGTGGCACAAGGCAGCGGATCCGCAGAGCTAATGAGCCCTAACAAATGCAGATACCAAAAAATGGGCTGATCGGTGTCCTTTGGTCAATAGTGCAGACAGAACAACAGAGTCCGCCACGACTAGTAGGTCAAGTGGCGCCATACACGGGCATGACGTCATTCTCTCCGCGCCGATCGTGGTGGTTTTTGTTGCGGTTGCCACTGGGTCTGTATTAAGCAAATGACCCGGTGTTGCTGATCATCTCACTGTTTTTTTTTTTCATTGTGCTTTTATCCTGCACGCGCTCTATCACGTATCCTCCAGCTTGATTCTTGCTCGAGCGAGGGCATCAATTGTACTACTAGGCCGTTTCCTTGATTTTCCCTGCTTTAATGGGGCTCNGACTCGGGCTCTCTGGGTCGTCCACTCTACGGACAGCGCAGTATCTCCTTGTCCCGAGACTTCCACTCGCCTCACAGCCTGAGGTTAGAGGGGAGGACGAAACAAATTTGAAACTAGAATCTAATAAACTAATTGAAGAGGGGGGAGGATCTTCCTGGGTCTCTCTTTCCTCACTTCGGGGGCGCTTCATACTAGTTTCGGGTTTTCTCAGGATCATACAGTTATGCATTCCAAAGGCTTGACTGAGGAAATCAGCTAGTTTGCTACTGACTAGGACTTTATCTGACTCGTCTCTTTCAATTTTGAATTTTTCACGTAGGCTTTGGAAGAATGGGCATTGGAGAAGATGTTTGGCAGACTCCTCACATTCGTGTTCGAGTTCATTTCGCTTTGCTGCAGGTGGTGCGTACGCATGTGCTGCTTGTAGGTGCATTGTGAGGTACTGCTTCATAGCGCATTTCATTGGGCAATGGGGGCATTTGAAAGTGCGGGCTGCTATCTCCCATGTTTTTACAGATCCATCCTCGAGCTGCTGTCTCACCTCTGTGGCTTCATTGTTGTGCGTCCTCGTGTGCCATACCAGAGAGTATTTCGTGAGGTACCTCTTGCAACATCGCGCACATACAAACTTCTTCTGATCTTCATCGGACCTATTCCTGTGGTCAGGGTCGCTAGGGTGTTTTGTTTTCGTGTGAGTCCAGAGCGCTGCTTTAGAGGAGTATGTGGCTGGACAGAGAGGACATGTAAAGGTTTCCTCGTCATCTGCTCGTGTTCTCTTCTGGGTGTATCTTACAGTCGGTCTAAGTTTTTCGTCGTGGCCTGGATGTTTCGTTATCATATGTCTGATGATCCATCTTTGTGAGTATGGGGCGTTACATAGTGGGCAGGTGTACATTTCTTTTTGGGGGTCTACCTCTTGGGGGCTATTTTCTGCTAGTGCAGGTTGTGGTGCACACGCGTGTCTTGTCAGCCATGTTTTGGATTTGAAGGTACGTTTACACTCCGGACAGGTAAATAGTGCCCGACGGCTTGTTGATGCAGTTTGGTCTGTGTCTGACTGTTCAGATATGGCAGCCGGTGTTGTAATGGGCAAGGCGGAGGTACCCGTTGTTTGTGCCACTGACCCGTTGTGTTTTGTACTAATATGCTTTATGAGCCAGCCTCGTGTGCTATACTTTTTGGGGCAATAGGGGCATTTGAGACTGCTCTCCTGGGACTCTGCGTCTTCCACTTCCTCACGCTGTCTCTTATTGCTGTTATTTCCGTTTGCCGGGGGAGGTGGGAGGTGAGTAATATCATGCACTTTCATATGTTCCGTGAGGGGGCCTCTACGGCTGAAAGATATGTCGCAGAGGTGGCATTTATAGACTCCATTATAGGCTTCAGCGGCTCTCAGTGCCGTCTTCAATATGTCTAATGCCTTTTGCCTGGTCCATTTGTGGATCCTCATCATATGGACTACTCCTGCTTGGCGGCGTGCATATACGACATTGCACAGTGGGCAGACTACTGGGTCTGTTTGCCTAGTGGCTAACGGGGGTGGTGGGGGTTCCGGTGGTGGTCTTTGTGGCTGAACAGTGGTCTTAGTACTAGGTGTGCACCAGCGGCATTTTGTGTCTTCTGTAGTATTTGTCAGGACTCTATGTAGCCACCCAAAGTGCTTTGAGGTGCCAGTGCGGAACTGGGCCAATAGCGATTCCTGGAGTCTATTGAGGGTCGGGTTCTTGGGAGTGGGGCGGATGTGACCCATGAGCCTCGTTCTGTGAGTATCTGGGCCATTACCTTTTTCGAATGCCTCACTCGCTTCTGAGCTTAGTCTCCTTTTTAGTGCTGTGATGATATCCACTATCCAGGCCGGGTAATTTTGTGTCTTTGAGTTTCCGGTGTCTGCAAGCTTATCAGCTTGTTCGTTTCTGGGGATTCCGCAATGAGAGAATACAAACTGAA